>VZTR01009236.1:87424-124374 GCA_013400775.1 Chaetops frenatus
CCGTGCGATGGGTTGGGTTGGAAGGGGCCTTAATGGTCATCTGGTTCTACCGTGCCACCGTGGGCAGGGATGCCAGCCACCAGACCAGGTTGCTCAAAGCGGCATCCAGCCTGGCCTTGAACACCTCCAGGGATGGGGCATCCACAGCTTTCCTGGGTAACCTGTGCCAGTGCCGTGCCCTGGTTCAGCATCCCTCATGTCAGGCTCTCAGAGAGGCTCAGTGAACGGCAGCAGAGCCTCTGGCACCTTTCTGACCCAGGTGCAGGCATCCCTGACCTGGGAAGGGCCAACATCCAAGCCTGGTGCCATGGGACTGGAGATGCTGCCTCTGCTAGACACTGGAACCAGCCTCAACACCAGCCTCTTCTTCCACCCAAGTGAGCCCCAACACAGCCCGTTCTTCCACCCAAGTCCCAACACAGCCTCTCCAGCCACCCAGCTGAGCCTCAGCACCAGTCACTCCACACAGGGCTTCTGGCAGCAGGTTGGCATCCATCTCCACGTACACTGCTCATCCTTTTTGGGACAATACCTAAATGCAGTTGGCAGAATTGAGTTAATCTTGAGCATCTAACCACGGAATAAGAGCCTGAAATGGGTGCTGTGAAAGGACATGCCATTTTATGAGTTTTTTTCTGTTGTATGTTACTAGAAAATCCTGAAGAACAGTAAGTGCAGCGAGCAATGACCACTTTTTCTCCCACTGTGAGGAACATTGAGTATCACGGTAAAGCTTTCTCAAGAGAGCCCCAACTCCTGCAGATGTCAGTGGAGCTGCAAACAGCATCAGCTTAACACTGGCTCTCTGGCTCCAGCTAACACAGGGTGCTAAGGGAAGACTATAGGAAGACACCAAGGTCATAGTGATGTTTCCCCAGGCTCATATTCCAGCTGGAAACACAGCTTTGCATTTGTACACTGTGCACTTGGGTTTGAGTATCGTTTACTCAGTCACCTGCAAGAATTTTTCTTGGTGTCTTCAGTGGTGTGTACTTTGGAATTTTGGCTCAGGATGTGATCTTAATAAAGTCTGATGGCATGGAAACCATAGGTCTGGCACACCACTTGCTGGGGGTGGTCCTTTAGCCATATCACTTCATGGGCTTACTCCTGCTTTGTACCTTTGCTGCAAGGCTGAGGAGCCAGGGAGGGCAAAGTGAACTGCAGCAGGACTGTAAGAAGGGAAGGAAAACAGCATTTCCTCCTTTTTCTCCTCTTTCTGAAGAGCAGTAGGACTTTGTTATTATTAAGTAATAGTATTATTGCCCTCTTTAATCAACATTTGATTTCTTTCTTGGCAGATACATCGTGCCCAGGGTGATTTCAGGGTATCATTATCTTCAAAGTTTTTGAAGTTGGTTGAGCTGTAGCATCTGTGTTTTATTGGAGTGCTCTTGGTGTCTGCTTGGAGCAGAGCACCACACCCTTGCAGCATGCTATGTCCCTCAGACACCAGGCAGGAGGATGGAGAGAGCAGCTGCCACTTCCACGGTGCTTTGAAGGCTTTTGTATTGAGCCATGAAGTAATAGAAATCCTTTATAAATAAAAATGGACTTCTGCCCTATTTGCCAGCTCATCCTGTCATTGAGTGATGTTTTATTATTGATTTAACTGACCTATAGCTTAAGTTTTTATAAATATTATTCACTTCTTTCTGAACTACATCTGTTTACTGGAGAGGCTGCTCTATGAACCGATCTGTAGAGCATCTCTATACTGCTCAAAGGAAGTAGGATAATTTACTTCTTTATACAAGCCTGCCATCTAGGCAAATCTTTGTTATAAGTTACTATAAAAAGGTTAGTGTTTGCTTTAGACTCTCTTTGAGCCCAGTTTTACCATTCATTTATCCGTGTGTATTTATTTGAGCAGTCAGTCAGTACTTCAGCATTTATAGGGAAGAAAAATAGTCCCTGTTCCCACCACGTGTCTTCTGACCTGATTGAAGATGCAGTTTGGGCCAATACCCTGTGTCTGGCTGAATGCTGCATTGCAGCCTCTTTATTTTATTCCAGTGATCTGAAAGGAATAAAAAAAAAATAAGTGGAGCCTTTCCTTCTCTTCTCACCCCTCACCCCTCACCCCTCCAAAAAGAGTGTGTGGGCAACATATCCTGGTGTTGCAGTGTCATCTTTAAAGCCCAGTCATAGCATGTGTCCATGGGGAAGACAAGCTGTTGCACTGCTGTATTTTAAGTTTTATGTTTTTTCCTATTGAAACAAACCCTTTTGGCAGGCAGTGTAGCCCTTGGGCTGCCCAACCCTCCAGGCTAACGAAACACTCAACTGTCTTTGAAAATACAATACCATAAAAGTGACATAAAACCACTTCTTCCAGCTGGGAGGAGGAAAGGCTGTGGAAAGACCTCACAAAGTTGGGTGTAGCAGCAGCACAATGTCGCTCACGCTAAATTTGGGGCATCTGTTTATCATGCAAATCCCTGTACATTCACCTGCAGCACTGTCACCTTCAGCTGGAGGGGACATGCTCACTGCTGTGTTAACCTGCATGGCCCAGGTGGCAGGAAGTTCACTGCCCTGTACATTGTGCAGATGCAGAGTAATGACCAGTCCCTGTCCCAGATCTCTTATATTCCCAGCAAGCAAGGGGACTGAAGGCAAAGTAAGATCTTCCAGACAGAAGAATAACAGGTCACAGGGCAATCTGTATCCAGAGCTGTTGAATCAGGTCATCTGCTCCACTGAAATACTTTCTGTCTGACACCCTGAACCCATAGCTGTCACAACTTGGAGCAGAACCACTTTAGATCCCTGCTTCAAAACAAAGATCCCACCATCCCCAATGGAGCCGAACTAAATCAAGCACTTGCTGGCAGGCTCTGATGTGAAGGAGATTTTTGACAGGGTTCCCAAACAAGAGCTGCATCTTGCTGCAGAGGAGGCTTCTGTTCCAGACTGATCATAGCCTGATCCAAATGCCCTGTGTGCCTTCCCCTCTGAAGGGCAGTTTTCCCTGTCTATGAGCTAAGGGAAAGACCTAATTCTGGTTATTGCTTAGATATCAACATGGTAGGTAGCTTATAAAGATGTGCAGGACTGGTAGGTGAACGTGGCCCAATTAACTCTTTGCAGGCTGGCTGAAATCCAGTGGGCAGCTGCCTGCAGACACATTCATGGGCACACGTGCAGCTCATGAATTCCTGACTACTTTTCATCCAAGGGCTGTAGAAGTAGTTGTCAGGCACTCTTCCCTGAGATTATTTCATTTGTTCTTTGTTAACTCACTTTGAGATGCATCAGGAGAGGTTCACAAGTAGGTCATGCAGGGTTCCTTAACCACTTCTTCATTCAAATGGATTTGGCCCCTCAGTGATTACTTTCTTTCCCAGAAAGCCAAAATTGGACCCATGCCAGTTCTTTGGGCCCTGCTGCAGGGAGATGTGTGCCTGCAGCATTCTCACTTCAGGCCAGGATTTCTGCCTCGATTTTTACTGTAACTAGGAAAGATCTGTGGTCTTTTGCAAGAGAATGCTGCAGGTCTGGACTTGTGTACTTGGCACAGCTAATGCTGCTCTTGGCTGCCAAAGGAAAGGCAGGACTGAGCCCTTTCCTATGGAGCCTGAGACCAAACCTTTTCATCACTGGTTCTGGGTATCAGCATGAGCTGCATCAGCATAACATGCAAATAATCCCCCTTCTGAATACACATCTTTTAAGTGTCGTTTTGAAAATATTTCCCTTGATTTTTTGTTTGTTTGTTTGGTTGTTTGTTTCTGGCTGATTGATGATTTTTAAATGACTGAAAATAATATATATTCTTTTTAAATGGATGTTTATCTTAATTTTAGCTAGCTTGGTGTAGCAACATTTCTGAACTGCGTTTGGAAGAACAAAAGCAATCTGCCCCTCCTCTCTGTCTAAGCACCAGTCCTTCACTCTGCCCAGTACCTCGGTTGTGCTGGTTGCCAACATTCCCATCTCCTGTACAGCCAGGAGCAGGCCCCAACCCTGCCCAGCCAACTGGAAAACAATAAGACCATTCATGTGCATGGTTATTCCCTGGCATAAATCTTTGCAGTGATGCAGTCTGACTGGGACAGGCATCTGTCATTTGGATGGTTCTACAAGGTGGCTTTTTACAATACTTGTGTTCTTAACCTGTTTATTAACCAGCAATAGGGATAAATTCTTAGCTGGAGCGTAGTAGCATTGCTCAAAACAGCTTTAGTTTGGCATCTTTGTTTTACACCAGCTGGAGAATTTTTCTTGTATTTTTTTTTACCCACAGCATAGTCCTACATACCAACATGAAATTTAATTTTACTACTATGGAATTTACAAACCCTATTTGTGTTAACACTTCTTTTCAGTATGGCCTTTTCCTGTCATCCTTTTTTATTCCCCAGCTAACCCACAAAAAATGTCTTATTTTTATTATGGAGAGGAATTTGTACAACTATTTTTAATTTATGACCCTCATAACTTGTGGCAGGGGAGCAGGAAGAATTATCAGTGCAATAAAAGAAGGGAGCTGGTTTAGTGTGAACATTGTCAGAATGTCTCATCTAGGATCTGTGTGGTATAAAACTTCGCTGAAAGAATTAAAACATACGCTTAAGTGATCCCATTTTGGGGGGGTTTAATTAGTAAAAGCTTGGCAATGATGATGTCGTGCTGTCTGATGAGATTAGGTCAGATTATACATAGTTGTATGGTGTGGCATCTTAAATGGGAATCACCTTATGGCAACTTGGAGCCATCTCAATATCACATTTAAAGAAATAGCTTCTCAGGGAAAGTTGATTGGTTTCATAAGAGAAGCAGCAGGGTTTTGGGCCTCCTGTGTGGGAGAATGGGAACAACAGGCAGCTTGAGATTGTCTCTATTTCAGGTTTTTTTTTCCTCTTATTCGTTCAATTAATTTTCATGTATGTGTGTATTTCTTATGAGAAAGGTTGCAAGCCTACTTAAACAGAAAAATGATTTCACATGGCCTGGAGAACCCAACACAACATGCATGGCCAGAGGGCTGTACTTTGCCCTCCCAACCATGAACAAATTCTTTCTCCTCTTCTTCTGTGGTTGTTATTATAATGCTAAGGCAGGAATATTTGGTTGAATGCCAGAAATGCAGGATTTCCTTAAGCAGTTTTGCTGCAGTAACCACCTCTTTTTCCTTTCCTTCCTCTTCCCCGGTACTCCACTCATGCACTTGCACATTTTCAGATCCAGCCCAAGGTTTATTTTGCAAGTACATTCATTGCAGACTGTTCCATGCAGGTGATCTTCTGCTACCCTTTCCCAAGGGTCCACTTAGTCCGAAGATTCTTTATAGAACTTCTCCCATTGGTTCAATTTTCTGCATTTATAGGGAAATCCTCTTCATATTTAGTTCAATGGGGCTGTTTGATTAAAATTCATGAGGATTATAAAAATCCTAGTGAAAAATGAAACATCAGTTTACACTAAAGAAAACCAAGATTGTCATTCAACAGGATCTCACTGATTTATGAACTGTACAAGGTTGCTCCTTGCCTAAAAGACTTATTAAGACAAGATGTAGAGGCTCAGCAATGGGTGAATGAGAACTTGTAGAAAAGATGTCACGCCTGTATGATTTGAGCAAATTCCTGCATTTTACTGGAAATCCAAGACCAATAAACTTTCTTTGCTGGTGTTATAAAGAACCTTTTAGATAACACTACAGTTGCAACTCTAAAACAATCATTATTTTTGCCTCTGTAGACAAGTGTTTGCTTAGCTGACTGACTCTAGATCATGCCACTCTGGTTTAATGAAAATGTCCATTCTGCTTGAAAGTATCTTCTTGGTTTCTTGCATTATTATTTTTGCCTGCCAGATGAAAAGCTTTGATGAAACATTTAATAGGTACATGTAAAAAAGAATGTATTTCCCTTTGAATTGAATATGTCCTCAGTAATGGCCAGTGTAGTGGCAAAGGCCTTACAAGAAGAGAAGGTTCATAATTTGCTGCCCTGTAGGGAACAATTTATTCAATCACTTGGAGATTCACATATTTTCTGCCCTGTGAAGTTAAAACCATACTCCACTGTGTTGATCTTTAGTGATGCTCTTTCTTCACTTGAGAATGGTGAAAGAATGCTGTGACTGTGGAAGAAAAGGTCAGCAGTGTCAGGAGGAGCCAGCCCGCTTTGATGGGGTCAACTGTAGGGGCAGCTTTAGTAATTTATAGCATACAAGCCATCAGCTGGAGATTTATATGCTTGTCAGGCATTTTATGAGAGCTCATCAGAGTAATATTTATTTCTTTGGGGGAAACAGGTGTATTGCCAGTACCATTGGAGAATAAAAGCCACAAGCAGGAGACCAATAGAGCAGTATTTTCGAGATGTAGTAGTGACTTCATTGCATGCTGATTCTTAAAAGCTTCAGGATACTTTAGAATAATCTTCTTTAGTTTGCAGGTGCATGAACTGGCATGTGTTCCACGTTCATTAAATCCTCTTATAACCCTGTGAAAAGTGCATGTTTTCTAACTGCAGACACATGGCTTGGGGCAGTCCTTCTCACTACATTTATGAGCAGGAGCTCCATTCATTTCAGGTAAACAGAGTGATCATGACTGAAACAAGCTCTCAGGTAAGCTGGGCACAGATCTCTGTATCATTGCAACGGGCCTGGCAATGCTCATGTCCCAGGGTATTTCCATGCTGGTGAAATTAATTCCCAAAAATGCGTTGTGGGAGGGTGAGATAGTTGATTGAGGAAGGCTAAGTGACATCTCAAGAAAAAACAGAGATACCACAGTCTTGGTTATCTGCCAAGGATGAAGCAACTGTTCACTTCCTACACACTCAGGCTGCTTTGTTTAAATTGTCCAGAAGAGACTCAGAATGCCTCTCACCTCTACTGAGTTTCACCCCCTTGCACAATTTTTTTGAGATTAATAAAATTCTGGTCCCTTTCAATACCTATACCTATGGGATGGATGCCTGCTGGGAGATAATGGCACCATACAACTGTTTGTGTTAATAATCAGCTTCAATATTTGGGGCTGAGTTGCATTTTCTGCAGGAAAAGGTTTAGCAGAAACAACTCTCAACTGACCACATCTGGCCACTGCAGGCAGGACCATGTTGTGGCTTTCTGGCCAGATCTAATATCAGAAGGTGCAGGAGCTCTCAGAGGAGGGTCCAGTCACCAGCCTTGACTGATGCCTCCCCTTTCCTTGTGGCAGAGCAGATTTAGGCAGGTTTCTCCTTTTTTCAAAGACTGCTGCTGCTCACTGGCAGCGATTCCAGAGAGAAAAGGAGGGAGATAACACCAGCAAGCAGCATCTCTAGGAAAAAAAACAGTGACTGCCACACCATTCAATGCTGGTCACACCTGGCCACAGGCTGGGTACTTAGGGATGAGAACAGATTACACTGCTAAATCTCATGAAAGGATTTTATCCATCTTTTTTTTTTTTGTCCTGGGACATACAGAATCGGTTCTGCATCACACCAGTGGGCACAACACAGCATATCCCCACGTCAGTCATGCTTACCCTCATCTTGCCTTTGCCACTAGCTGCTACAGATCAAATTTCTTCTCTCGAGATCTTGAGTAAACATCCTAGAGCTTTTCACCCACTCACCATTAGTTAATTTTGAATGCAGAAATATTAATTAGCACTGTATTTTATCTTAATTTCTCATTCATTCCCGAGGGTTATTTTCCCCACTCTACAAGAGACATTTCTCAGTACCTGGGCCTGCATATGCATCAGCTCAAACACATGGTGGAGAACAGAGGAGCCAGAATACCAGAGAGATGCCATGAAGAGGTTCTCCAAGTGGTGTGGTTGAGACGGGGTGGTCAGCAAAACTGAAGTGCAAAAGAAAATGGAAGGAGAGCAAGAAAAATCCTGAGGGCTGCCTTGTATGAGACTGAGAGGCAGCAACAACAGGTGGGGCATGAGAATTGTCCAACTTTACAGCTTTGCCTCTGGTCTTTGGCTCCCAAGTAGACTGCAACATCCCCAATCAGGGACTGTCAAATACTGTTTTTGTACTCTGCATTAAGCTTCTCAGCACTGCTCTAATACAAATAAACATTCAACAGAAGATGGTGTATACCTAGCAAGGCTGTAAATCAGATCCCTTTAAGACCCAAGGTAAACCAGAGATCACTTCTTACAGGAATTTATCTAAGAAGACAATAAACTGAGGAGGGGAGAGAATTGGTGAAAATAGCTAAGGTTGATGACATGGTCTAGTATTTCTTTCTTTGTTGGAGTGGTAATAACTGAGCAGAAAAACGATCACATTTATAAGAAGTTGTCTTATTAGTGCAAGGAGAGGATGAAAAGGAAATCCTGCAGTGTGTAGCTGGGCTGGTCCTGTGATCTGTTGTTGAGCCATAAGCTGATTGCTGGGGACACGTCTGGGCAGGGAGAGGAGCTGAGGTTAACACGCTCTGCAGGGAGCTCGCCGTGCCCTCTCACAGCGAGCTCAGCAAACCCTATGCAAATGTCTCTTGCAAGTCTTTCAAGGGAGGAAAATAAGCAATACAATACTGTACTGGTGGCACAGAAGGACTTTCAAAACTTCCAGTTAATACTTGAAAGCATTTTGAACTCTGCCTAGAGCATTGGCCAATAATTTGCCAGGTTACTTTGTTCCACCCTGCAGGATAAAAGATCACACAGAGGTATGGCTTAGACTTCCTTGGCCCTGCAGATCTGCCTTTGCAAACAGAAATGGGCACACCTTTCAAAGAGATGGCATTTCCTGCTTTATGTAAAAAAACAACCCTCCAAACCAACTAACCATGCAATCAAAAACCTCCCAAAATACCCAAACCCCAGCCAAGCCCCCCAAATAGCTATCCTGTAAAATATTTTATATTTCCTTACAGAAAATGGAGTGGAGTTGGAGGACCAGAGGGACAGTATCAGTCCTAGTGCCCACTGAGCCCTTCACACAGGGAATACCTGTCCAGAAAAACCTGAGTTTTTGTGCTGGTGGGGGGCACTCACAGCAGGGAGCTTGAGCCCAGGAGTGCCCAGGAAGAGAGAAGTCTACCTGATGTAACATAACCCACATGAAGGTGTTTCAGTCCTTTCCCAGCCCTAGTCACAGGTTAGGTCACAGACTGTAGATGTCAACAGCAGCAGCAATGATGTCACTGGCCATCGGGCACTTCTTGCAGTGCACTTTTGTAGCTCTGTGCCATTTCCGTGCTGTGCTATTGCAGTTAAGCAATTTTCTTCCCTCTCTGAGCTACAGCTGGTTAATTTTTTAACATTAGAAACACTTAGAGAGGATTGTGCATAGAAACCAGCTTTTAAAAACATTATATAAAAGATGCCTGCTGTTGGAAAACAAATTTAAGAATGCCATTGGCTTAATAAAAATACCGTGCTGCCTTTCAGACTAATTTAAAACTTGAACTGTAGCCATTTTTAGCTTTAACAAAATCGATAAGGCTGATTGGTATGCTGTGTCAGTCATTCCCTATTTTAATCTTTTAAGTAATTTTGGCAGCCAATAGCATCTGGGAGGTTGAGTTCACCCCTGAAGATCCTCTAGGATTTCAGTGGGATTTTCATATTGCTGCAGTCTCGAGCAATCAAGTCCTAAATCGGTCACAAGGGCATTAAATAGAACAGGGCAATAAGCTGGTATTTGGCTCTAGTTTACATTTAAGATGATGGTCACTTCAAAAACACTAGAATCACGTGATGGAAATGGTAAAACTCTTGATGATGATGTGAAAAGGACTGAGATGTTCAATAAATATTTTCGTTCTGAATTTGGAAACAAGAAGAACCATGCACAAGTGTCATGAGGACAATGCACTTTCCATCCCATTAGTAACCAGGGAAGCTATTAAACAGCATTACTAGAGATAAACACTATTACCTTAACAGGTCCAGACAACTGTCATCTTCACAACTGAAAGGAATTGGCTCAAGGGATCTTTGACCCACTCCCTCTTAATATTGGGGGACTGCAAATGTTTTAGATGACTGGTGGAATGCCTCATTTTGGGAAAATCATTTAAAAAAATCACTAGGGTAATGTAAGTAATTCTAAGCCAGCCAGCCATTCTGGGCAAAGCAATGAAATATTAGTGTAGAAGTCAGCAATAAAGACTGTCAGTGGAAATAATGGGGGTCAACACAATTTACAGGGAAAAAGTCTGTGAAAGAAACTTGATTTTCTCTTTTTCCCTAAATTATTGGCTGGATAACAGCCTCTGAATAGATATAAGATAGCTGCCTTTTGTAGAGTGCTTTATTGTTTGCAATACTCTCATAAATTATCACAGTAAGTAATAGCATTAAGGTAGGTGAATTAAGAACTGACAAACTGGCAAGTCTTGAGTGAAATACAGACCCCAGCAAAGACTTGGTGAGAAACAGAATGTAACCATGTCTGGATACTGCAGCCAGCATCTCTCTGCTGCTTCTTCTACAGTGTGTGATTTGTGTAAAACTGACTCTTGTTAAAAAATTGGGAATGCCTTGGTTTGTAGGAGTGCCAGCTGAAGCTGGTTTTGTACCACTGCCTTCTCTGCTACTGGCTATGAAAAAATGTCATTGTATAACTGGACTGCAGCTGGTCCCCCAGGGTTTAGGAAATCCAGTGAGGAGCAGCACAGGAACTCAGCCCTGGGGCTGGCCTCTCTCTGGGCTGTGGCAGAAGGGACAAGAGCTGGTCAGACAGAGAAGCAAGTTGATCTGAACTGTTCCACTTTTGTGTACATGCAGAGCTCCCAGACACCCCTCCATCCCTCTTGGCTCAGGAAATCACTCACTGGCTGGGTTTGGGTCGTGTCCTCCCGTGCATTGCTCCTGGAAACTTCCCAGCTCCCTTGCCACCGTCCATCTTCATGGACCCACTGGAGTGCAAGAGGCTCAGCAATTGGGATTCTGGTTTTCAGTCACCAAAGCAGTCATGCTGGGAGTATTTAGCACAGCTGAGTGTTTCATCTGTGCTCTGAATGCTTTTCTTAGATAGACAGCGTAAAATTAAAAAGCTGAGAAATAAACCTGAAGATGCTGATATCCTTACACAGCACAATTTCACATCCCTGAGAACATACACTCCAAATTCCTCTTCTGAGGAGGAAGAAGGGCAGGAAAATCTTTGAACATCCTCATGTAGTAGGAACAGATCCCTCACAATCTCTTTAGGTTAGCAGAGGTTGTGACCATGTCCATTTATGCAGCTCTGTGTAAGTATTGCTCTTGCCTTTTGGTAATTATTTTACAATCCATGAAGAATTATAAAGTCATTAACCTGGAAGAGAAAAAGACAATAGCCTGGGCATGTGAGAAAGACTTTGAACACCAAATTCATTCACCAGTTAGAAACAAAAGTGTGTGTTCAGAAAGTTAATTAACAAAAAGTCTGTCTCAAGGCAACTTCTGCTTACTACTAGTGGAGATCATGAAAATTCATAAACTCACTGTTTCCAACGGGAGGATTTACTGACTGGAGACTGCAGAGTGGGACCACACCTCTCTGTTCCTTTGCAATGGGAAGGTGGAGGATGGCCAGAAAAGCCCCTCATCCATCTGAAGGTAAATTCCTGATGACTTCAGCAAGGAAAGTTTTCACATGCTGTGTCCTTGTCTGTCAGGGACACACATCACCCTGTGCTCAGGGAAAGGTTTAAACTGCAACCTTTGCTATTTGAAGAAAAACTGAAAGTTCTTGATCCAGAATTAGCACTGCATTCCAGGCACCACTTTTGCTTTGCTCTTGATGTGAAGCAGGAAGGTCCAGACTACAAAAGCCCAGGGACCTGTTCCCACTGAGGGCAGCCATGCAAAGGCAGAGCCTGTGTGTGATGAGACCCAGGAGCTCACAGGTTCTCTGGGAAGTGATGGTTTTCCTGTTAATGGCTGTATCCTGTGCCTCCCTGGCCACAGTCAATGTGAATTCCTGGAGGAAAATGCAGAAATACCTACTTGCCCTGGGTATGGCTTGGTTGCCAGAGCCTTTCTGAGGTATATGTGATTTCCCTCTTCTAAACTGCATTTGTGAATCTGCCCAGCCTCTCCTTAAACTCGCAATCATTTTATCATTTGCAATATAACATTGCACCAAAGAGATATAAGGCACATGGGGTCAGGTTCTGCCTTCCTTTACCAGAGCACAGAAGGCTCCCTGATACTGGCAGGGGCAGAGGGGATTTCAGACATCTGTATTGAAAGGGCTGAGTGCATTTGGAAGCTGTTACAGATCAGCTTGCACAGAGTTTTTCTTCAGGTCTCTATGCAATTACTGTGATTTCTTGGCACTGAGCTTTAGTGATTCACCTGAGTTGAGTCATGCACAAGGCCATGTGGCTCTGGAGGGCTTCCCACCACAATCGGTGTGCTCAGCAAGTCCATCAGCTGAACACAAAGGATCTTGCAACTGCTAAGCCTTCTAAGGTAGGGGGGAGACTTAAAAGAGATTAAGCAATTGCCTGCACTAATTGGAACGATAGAGTTTACAAATCAATCTTGGCTCTCTTGCTGGAGAAAAGCAGCTTCTGGACTTGAAGGGAAACAGCTTAGCTAGAAGGCTGGGTTTGGGAGAGAGGGCTGGGTGTTGGGAAGGTAGGATGGATTTCCACAAAAATGACAGAAGCCAAAGAGTCAAAATACAACACAGAAGTGACTCCAGAGCCCGTCTTCCTTCAGTGGCCATGGGACAAATAATATAGGCTGGGTGGATGAGTAAACATGAGAAAGACAGAAGAGAGGCTGAGAGATACCAGGGTCAGCATCACTCAATACCTAGGGAGGAACCTGGCAGTCAGTGCTGCAGGTGGCATTGCCAGTTAAAGCAGAGAGAAGATGAACACACAGCATTCCTCAGCACAAATACCAGTGCTCATTCCAATCAGGAGCTGAGCTGCTGCTCTTTTCAGCAGGGCATGATGGAACAGGGCAAGGGGTTGCAAGGCTTTCTGTAAGATTGGATAAATAATTTCAGCAACACCTCCCCTCACCACAGCTATGCAGCAGCTCTACAATCTAGAGTATTATTAAGAGGGTTTTTATTGACCAAATGACACATCATTTGGCCCCACCTGTGTCTATTCATGCTATCTGTTTGTTGCAATGCAATACTGTCCATACCATCCCTCTGAAGCCACTGCCAGCATAAACTGAATGTTGCTGGTGTGCTCCAGAGGTGGGATTGCAGAAGGTTACTCAGAGGACACAGGAGCAAGGCAGGGCAGGAAGTGAGCAATCAGCCCTAAAAGTCCTTGGGAAATACCCACACACACATTCCCAATCCACAGAACCATCCCAGCTGCAGAAGGGAAAGCATCAGACAACAAAACTTGCCAACCTGTAATTCAGCACCTTGAATGGGCAAAATCCAGAGTGCCCTTGGTGGCATTAGCATTTCTGAGTTGATTTTCAAGATCTGTGTTGCTTGAACTTGTTTATCATGTGTTTAGCTTTATGGTCTGATTAAATCACAAGCCAGCAAAAGAAGTAAGCTCAAAATTTTGGGGTATGCCCAGAAGTTCTCTTTAAGGTGTTAGAATAGAATAGGATGGTTCCAGCTGGAAGGAATCTGCAATGACCATCTAGTCCAGCATCAATATTTGCCTATAAAAAGCTGTGTGTGTTCTCCCCAAAGCCACCTGCCTTGGGTGTAGATATGCCCAGTACCTCACACAGAGGACCAGACTGAGCAAATGAAGTCTCACCCACCTCTGTTCTATGGCCTTATCCTGCCTTCTTTCTGCTGGAAATCCATCCCCCACCCCTTACATCCTAGGAGTGGACACACCACTGTCAAGGCCATGGCAGCTGGTGGATCTCAGTCCTCCTGCTCTCAGTGGAGTCATGGATGTTTTCTCCTTCCCAGTCATTCCCAAGTCTTGAGTACCTGTTTGATGACAGAAACTCTGTTGTTGTTCCATGAGCTCATGCTTCACAGCAACTGAATTTCCTCCCCTTTACTTTTTCCATCTATGCCCTACTGGGACACACCATCTTCCCTGTACTGGCAATGATTTTCCAGTCTCCTTCTTGTGGAATGTCTCCAGAAGCTTCCCCCAAGGCCTTCCCTGCTATTCACATTGCCCTGGCCACTTCCTTACCTCACCACATTTCTACCACTTCCCATCTGAGTGCTTAATTTCCCAAATGGCACTGTATCAATTGCTCTGAGAGACAAGGCAAGTCGTGTATGGATGCAGTAGATCTTATCTGGAAGATCAGTTCTCTTATCAAAGGAAGCTAACAGGTTAGGCTGGCATGGTGGACTTTGGGTAAGTTTTGTTGGCTCTTATCTCATTTTCTCTTTGCTCCCATGTTGGATAACTACTTATCCCTTCAAAGCTTCTTTTAAAGCCTTTCATCCCACTGAGGTGAGATTACCCCAACCTGTGGCTGTCCTGATCTCACCCTTCCTCTCTACTCCTTCCAAATTTGTGCACAGATGGAGTGTCCCACTTGTCCTAATATGTCAGCTTCTCCAGGTCAGAGCATGTGTGCTGCCTTCCTTCCTGCAGAAGGTTTCAGCAGTATTTCACTGCAGGCTTTTAGCAAACAACAGCAACAATGAAAAAAAAAAAAACCCCAAACCCAACAACTGATAACAGGATGGTTCCAGTATTTATAGAAGGAGAGGAAAGATGAGGAGGGACTCTTTATCCAGGAATACAGACACACAATGAGGGGTAGCAGTTTTAATCTGAAGGAAACGTAGATTTAGATTATCAGGAAGAAATTCTTTACTGTGAGGATGTTGAGGCTCTGGCAGAGGCTGCTCAGAAAGGTTGTGAATGCCCCATCCCTGGGAGTGTTCAAAGCCAGGCTGGATGGGGCTGTGAGCAGCTTGGTCTGGTGGAAGGTGTCCCTGCCCAAGGCAATGGGTTTGGAACTGAATGATCTTTCAGGTCCCTTTCAACCCAACTCAGTCTATGATTCTGTGATTCCAAGGTGAATATTCTGAGGTGGGGAAGGAAAGTGTGGCCTCATTTCTCCTGTTCAGGCTTTGGAAGGTAACACACTGTCATTGGCCATGTGCCTACCCACCTCTAATAATGCTACTGCTCCCCATCATCTTTTAGATGCACACTCAGGTTTATCCCTTCCTGAGGCAGTGAAATTAAACTTGTTTTTTCCATTTTACAGGATGAAAAATAAGGCACAGGGGGATTAGATCTGTGTCATATCATACCATACCATAATAGCACAAATATACATAATAGCCATGTAATGACTATTTTAAAATCTTTGGTTGCACACTTCATTATTCCACCTTCTATCTACTGGAGATGCATCCCCTTACATCCTAGAAGTGGACACACCACCATCAAGGCCATGGCAGCTGGTGGATCTCAGTCCTCCTGCTCTCAATGGAAGCACATTTTTTACAGTGCAGTGAAAATCAGAGTGTGGTTTTGGTTGCTCAGTGCACAAAAATTGCTTACTGTTACCAAAAATATAAAGTAGGTTTTCACAGAAAAAGAAAAAAACCCCACAGCCTCAAAGGCAGTTTCACTTACCTTTTTTAGCAAAATACATTTATACTCAAAACACGCCCCTTACAGACACCACCGTAATCTATAAGTGCATAATGCACATTTTAAATTATTTTAAGGTGTTTGCCTACAGCAAGTCTTCAATTTTTTTATATACCTGGCCACATCAATACATTTAACATTATGAAATAGTTGGTGCTTAGTTTCATGCAAGATCCCTAATGGATGAGAGCTACCCAGCCGCCTCACAGGGCTCATGGGGGTTTCTGTGCTGCCAACTCCTGCTGAAGGCAGCCTGGAGTGGGGACAGGCACCCCCTGCCTGTCTTTGCATTCCCTCCCTCGTGCTGCCTTTTACCACGAACTCCGTGCTGCGTTTTTTGCTGCTTTGCTCCGGCAGGGCAGTTTTTCGTGAGGCAAGGTGTAAGTGTTACCTTCCATACACACTAGAGGATGCTCTTGGGTCAGCAGTGAGAGACGAACCGCCTCTCTCCCTTCTCAATCCGCACGGCTTCGAGGCTCAGAAAGTATTTCAAGGCTTAGCCAAGGCTTAGGCGGTGTTTCAAGGCTTAAAAAGATAAGAAGAAAATGTTCACACGGACAAAAGTGTAATGCAGGTGACAAAGTAGTGACAAAAACTACTTACCCTGCTTTTGCAATGCTATTACTGCTCAATATACATTTAAAACCAGCATGGAGGCAGGCAAGGACTTAGATAAGGCCAATAGTTGTTTGCTGGGGTTTTTTTTCAATCACCTGTTTGTGATACATTATGTGAGACATGGGAGAAGGCTCCAGGGAGAAACCCCAGCACCTAAAGGAGAATACAGGGGAGTTGGAGAGGGGCTTTTCACGTGGGCAAGGGGGAATGGCTTTAGACTGAAAAAGGGCAGGTATAGATTAGATATTAGGAAGAAAATCTTGATTGTGAGATTGGTGGGGTACTGGACCAGGTTGCCCACAGAAGCTGGGGTGCCCCATCCCTGGGGAGTGTTCAAGGCCAGGCTGCACAGGGCTTTGAGCAACCTGGTCTGTTGGAAGGTGTCCCTTGGACACTGGATGATCTTTAAGGTCCCTTCCAACCCAAACCATTCTGTGATTCTGTGATTTTGACAGCAAATAAGCAGCAAATTAAAGGACACTTATAAATCCTCATGTCCTTTAACAATAGACAACAAGGATGGAAATGAGGAAATTTGGGGTTGTTATGCATTTCTCTAGCACTGTGCAAACGCACCCACCCCAGCACAGCACCCATCTCCCAACAGGCAGGAGCTGCAAGGCTTGGAGAATATTCTGGATTTCAGCCCCTCCCACTGGAAAAAGGGAACTTCTGCAGAGGTTTGTGTTTGTACCAAACACTTGTTTATAATAGCAATAGTGTCTTGTTCTGCCATGGTTTTATTTTTCTGCTTTGATAGACTTCCTCTAAAACCCCCCTTTTCTGCAAATTGCCTCATTTTGCAGGATGAAACCTATTGTGGCACATGGGAACAAATCCAGTCTAAAAAAACACCTGGATGCAACTTGAGACTGTCCAGTGAGACTCAAGCTAATAATAAAAATGGATTTAAAATGAAGGGCTTGATATTTCAGGGGGAGTAGGAAAACTCAGCAAGGAATTTTTTAGTTTTTCAAAATGGTCCTGGCATTCTCAAAACAAAAGTGAAAGAAGAACCTACCATAAAAAAGCACATTAATTTCAACACGATGTGACTACAGGAGGCTGTGCCCTTCATAACTGCACTAAAACTCCAGCTCAGATGACTCTTCAGGGGCCCAGAACCTGCGAGGCTGCAGCCAGGAGAACCTTTCCCAGGAACAAGGCTTGCTCCAGCCTTCAGCCTTGCCAGCCCATCCAGCAGAGCTTATTTCATACACAGAACTTCCTGTGCTTTGCTCCTGTCTGAAGGGAAGGCACATTTTGACCTCTCCCACAGCACAAAGTCACCCATCAGCTGGAGTGATGAGGAAAGCCACTAATGCCTTTGCTGCCCACACATGAAATCATCAAGCCCCGTGCAACATAGTGCTGGTATGGCCCCAAGGAGGAAGGTAACAAACTGTACCACTGCTGAAACGCCTCTGGTGGGGAAGTTGATGCTGCTGGGTGAACTGGTGGTAGGAGAACCAATTATAAAAGCAGGTTAACAGTGTATCCGGTAGTCATGATGCTCACTTGGGACTGCAAGTTGCAATTCAAGACCTTGCTGCAGTCCAGAGAGCATCTTAATCACTCAAACTGAAACTAAAACTCCTGCTCTGAACTTCAGACCCCTCATTCAAATTTGAACCTTTTTCCTTGGAAAATGTGCTTTCCATATAAATCCCCAGACACCCTTTCCTCCCCCCAAAGACATGTGAAATGTTTGGCCTAAGCAGCTCCATGTGGTAACAAATCCCAAAGGCTAATTGTGTGGAAAAGCATTTCCTTTCATCAGATTTAAATTTTCTGCCTTTTAGCATCGACTGCACCCTTTTCCTTGCATCATGGGAAAGCAATGTTTAATGCACAGAGCTGGAAAGAGCCCAAGACCACCGAGTCGATGTGTGAAGGCCAGTGGGCTGCCAGCAGCTTTAAACAACTGTTGATCATCACCACCACCACCACCACCAAATTCCAAACAGATTACCCAGAAAGGCCAAGGCCAAACCCCTTTTTCCAGGCTAGAAAAACAGATTCTTCCAACTGTTGTTATGGTGAGGAATTCAGCTCATTTGCAGATGACAGGCAGAGCTGAGCTGTCAGTCACGGGCAGGGGGAGAACACCCAGGGCTTGGGAAGTTGCACCTTTCTCCTCTGTTTTGCCTGGGTAGTTGCTGACTCTGCAAGCAGCTTTTCCAAAGAAAATGCCAAATCAATCCTCTATTATTTTGAAACAAAGCAGTAGTTATTCTGGCTTGCCTCAGCAGCATCTCTGGGGAGGGAGAAGCTAGCATGAGAGTAAGTTGTATGAAGAGCTGCTGAGAGAGGTGGGGGTGTTTAACCTGGACAAAAAGAGGCTCAGGGGAGACCTTATCATTCTCTACAACTTTCTGAAAGGACCCTGGTGAGGGTCAGCCTTTTCTCCCAGGCAACCAGTGACAGGATGAGAGGAACCGGCCTCAAGCTGCGCCAGGGGAGGTTCAGGTTGGACATTGGGAAGAAGCTTTTCACTGAAAGGGTGGTTAAGCATTGGAAGGGGCTGCCCAAGGAGGTGGTGAAGTCACCATCCCTGAAAGGCCTGGATGTGGCACTCAGTGCCCTGGTTTGACAAGGTCGTGTTGGGTCAAAGGCTGGACTGGATGACCTTGGGTGTCTTTTCCAGCCTTGATGATTCTATGACTCTCAGGTGTCTTTGCAACATCCAGAAGTTTCCTCCTTCATCCCCAGCTTCACTTTGTCCTCCCAAGCATCTGCAGGGCTCCTGCACGAGGGCTTCTGTGTGTGGGCTGGGCAGAGCCCAGGCAGGGGCACTGAGTTTGCCCCTGCTGGAAGAGTGACACAGGGTTTGGCTGGACCAGGCAAGGCAGAGGATGTCCTGGTACCTCCCTCCCAGCCCAGCCACTGCCAACAGGGATGAAATAACTAGCTGATAATCCTAATGAAAGTGCAATTAAAAATTAGGCATGACCACCCAAATCCTTTGCTGTAACAATGTATAGGGTAAGCTTACAGCAGATTAGTTGGAAGCTCCCAGCTATCCCCTATTCTACATAAACTCTACTTTTCAAAAACAGCTGTTCCCATAACCTGCATCATCAGATAAATCAGCACTTCTTTGCTCCCTTTTCTGACAAGACATGGTGTGCAGAAGGCAAATGCTCAGCAGAGGCAAGAAAGCTCTGGGGAAAATCCCTTTTTTTTTGGTCTGTAGATGTAAACAGAGGGCTGGAAAGAAGTCAGTTCAGAAAATACCTGGCTCTGAAAACACATGAATAAGTGGTGTTTGGGGAAAGCAAGCAGCAGCCTTCCCAAGGCTCAAATCTTCTTCCATTTAAGTCAATAAACACAAATTTCAGCTAAACTACTTAGCAGAGATTTCTTCACAGATCCTTCTTTCAAAATATATAGGTAAAAGAAAGTGCAATTATGGTTTTTTGTAGGTTTGTGGCCAAGAAAATGTAACCAGATTATTACAATAGAAATAGTGTCATTTGTATCGCCATGGGGACAATGTCAAATTTGGGGTTGAGGCAGAGCTATGAATATGCAATTTTGAGGAAAAGTTAGAAAATGCACATTTGGCCCCACAATATAGCCAAACACAGGAATAAGTAACTTTTTTTTTAATTTCTGAGGGTTTTTTGCTAGTCATGTTTGAAAATGGCTGAATTACAGTTTTGAATACAATCTCCTTAATAAGTGGTCTGATTTCCTCAAACAAAATTCATCTAGGAGAAAAAATAAAAAACCTATACTTCACCTACCCTCACATTTGTCTCTGCTTTAAAAAGGCTTGTATGCCAAGTTCAACATGAACATCTCTTCTGTGCACATCCCACACACAGTTGGATGGGCCATTTTGCATGTTCATAACCCCAGCAGATAAAATTTTGCTTAAAAAAAATTTGTCTAAAGAGTTCTGGAACAGCCACGTTTGTTGCCTGCTGCATACAGGCCTCAGAGCAAGGTCTATTTGCATTCACATGTCAATAACGACAATATTGACAAGCTAATGAAAGGTGGAAGTGCAGAAAGGCATCAAACACTTGACAATAATGCAGGGACAATTTTATACTGAAGTAGAAATTTGAATATAAAACTGAAAAAGAGCTGCTCTACTCTAAAAAAGCAGAGAAGGAAGTGGAAGTAGCAGCAAAAGTGCAGATAAATGCTAAGGCAGCCTCTACATGCAGAGGGGGAGATGGGGGAAGAAACTGAGCTACAGGTTCTGTTTGTTGTCAGCTAAAGCCAGCATAAGACACAGAGATAATTTCCCCATCCCAGTTTATTTCCCTTTCGTTATGCTTATGATGCACCTACTGATTAACACAATTTAAAACAAATCCTGAACTCTTGCAGAAATTCAAGTTCTACAGATAGTTTGGAGAAAAAAAAAAGATAAGTGTATGAAAACCAAATATTTATACAATTGGTTTCTTTAGGAGGGCGGAGGTGATTTTGTTGTGTTTCTCTGTAACAAAGAGCCAGATGGATATTATTTTGTGCCTCAAAGAGTAAAAACTCAGCTTGAGGTGCGGGGAGAACCCACATTCTGAAAACATTCACTCTGAGGTACCTTCAAAATAATTTCCTTATGCTTTTTCTGTTGCCTTCCCACTGCTTTTTCTCAAGTGCTTTCTATAAAGGGACCCGTGCTCATGGCATCCCCCACATGGGGGTGGAGGAGCTCACCTGGGCTTGCTAAAAACCCTCTGTCCCTTCTGTGCTGGACTGGCACAGTGGCTCTGATTTAGTTCAGTTTGTTTTGCAGTTTTGCACGCTCAAATTATGGAAAATTGCACAACAGGCTCAGTTTGACTTTTTTAAAGGATTGAGAGGTGATATGGAAAACAACACGTCAAGAATCCTGCGTGACCCAGGTTTCCTCTCCCACATCCCACGCTGCAAATGTTTCACGTCCTCGATTTGGTTTCTGGGTCGCTCTGGCGCTTCCCTGAGCCCCGGCCAGGAGGAGCTCAGCACAGGGGCCAGGCCCTGCTCCATCACCCCACCCTGCTGAGGCAGCCCCAGCCCCACCTGCAGACTGGTTTGGCTGGCAAGTGCTCTCCACGAGGGCCAGGCACCAAGGGCACCCTGCTGCTGGGAATAGCAGAGTTCTCCTCCATCTCACAGGGTGCAAGGTTTCACCCAAATGCCTTTTGCTGTTCTCCATTCTAGGGAGGGAGGGGTGTCTGTGGGAGATGGCAGTACTGCAGAAGTGACTCCAGCAGCACTGGCTCTACCACAGCCAGGAGACAAACGCTTTCTGCTCTTTGCCCCACAAACTCTGGGTAATATTTACAGTACTGCCCTCAATGCATTAGTGAAGACTTTCCCTCACGTCCACTGCTTGCCAAAAAGCAAGTAAATTTAACTCAGTGATTCAATTCAAAGCGGTTTGAGTCATCTACATCCCTGGCTAAGGGTGTCCAGACACTGAATCCAGCCACACATGCATTAATAAGGACTTAAAAATAGACCATTGATTCCTCTAGACCTGAAGTAACATGTCTGATCCCAGCTAAGCAAGAGACCCAGCAGGGACAACCTCAGCAAGGGTGCAATGCAGGAGGCTTTCCTAATGTACCTCCAGGTGGTGGTGGCTGTGTCCTCCTGCTCTCCTGGAGCCTGTGGCTGGGGAGGGGGGCACAGGAGATGCTCTGGCAGTGCCAGTGCTCCTGCCTGGCCTGGGCTTAGGTGCTGACAAACAGAGGATCAATTATTCATCAACTAAAAGGCAGACTTCTATTACAACAGATGTTTCTCCGAATGTTGGACACTGCCCATTAACTCACCCTTTAATTTTAATTGCTTAACTAATGGCTATGTTCAAGGTTAAATGAGCTTAAATCTTTATTTTTCTCTTGTGCTGCTTAATATAAAGATACCATAGGACTAACAGGGAAAAGGGAGGGAGAAGGAACCAAACCAGGCAACATCTTTGATCAGACACAAACAGGCAGCCAGTTAATCCTCCACATGCGTGCCCAGGGATGGGCACAACACTTGGACATGGCTTTCTCTGAAGCAGAGAAGACATGGAAGGATCCCTCAGGCTGAAGGTGTCCGTGGGTTTGCAAAGCCAGGCTGGACCTGGGATCAAAGTCAGGAAGGAGGTGGCTTGGGGTGAGCATCCTTCCTGAAGCCAACAACAGAGAGAGGAAGCACCTGCTCAGGGATGTGGGAAGGATTTGGACACTCTAGTTAGGTACCCTCCAAAGCAGGAACTCAGCTTATGGGAGTAATTTAGGTTTGTAAGTCATGGCAGTGATGGCCTGGCATGGCCAGGCTCCAATGCTTCCTCCTTTAAATATGTATAGCCCATCTGAAGAATAGAGTTTGCAGGTCATAAAGGCAGGAGCTCTAAGGAAAAGAAGAGGTTCACCTCACTGCCTGGGCAACAAAGAGGGATTGTCTTTCAGAGGATACAGCCCCAAGGAAGTGCTGGGCTGCAGGACATGGTCCTTGCCTCCCTGTAGCCACAGTCTTGCTGTGTGTCAAGCCAGTGTTTACCATGCATCTCAGCTCTACAGCTTGGTATCCCTCTAGGAATGAGCAACACAGGTGCTGCTAATGCCACAGAACAAAGCACACCCTGTCCCCCACTGCTCCCCACCACAGGCACAAGGCTGTTCCCACAGCAGTACCTCCCTGACAAAATCAGTCACTTCAAGTCACACCAGAAGAAAATGAAAGGATGTATCCAGGAGAGGCCACACCACCAGGCAAGAGAGGCTTTTCCTCAGCTCAAGCAGGCTCAAAGACAGCCTTGGCCTCACATCTGTAGATGTAATTCAAGGATGTGTTGCACCATTTTTCTAGCAAGGGCCATGGATTTAGTTTGGATAGTTCAGATCTACTCCCAAAAGATAAATTACCAGTACCAGTAGGAACAATGGGAGAGGCAGGACCAGACCCAGCACTCCTCAGTCCAGGGAGTAGCAGTACCACAGCACCTCCATCCCAGGAGAGGGACTTGACACACATGGTCAAAGAAAACACTTTATTTTCTGTATCTTACCACACTAAGGACATGAGGGAAGGAAAGAGGAAGCAAGCAAAAGAGTAAGCTTTATTTTCCCCAACACAGAGGAGAAAAGGAAGAACATCTCTTTCCTTCCTTTTGTCCTTTTCTTAGGAGGTGAAGGAGCAGAGATTAACACATTCCATTTTCCAGGTTGTTCTTGTACCTTAGGATGTGCTGGTCCAGATACTTCTTGTCCATTTTGTGAACAATTTGGAGAGGGGAAGGTGAGCAGAACCCATGCTAGGGGCTAGGGCCTCATCTCTGCTTTGCTGGTGTAAATCTGGCTCTATTCAGCCATTACAGCCAAACCAGGCTGTAACACCGCGTTTCTACCATGATTTTATAAAATTCTTTCGGTAACACCTCTCAGTCAGATTCAGAAAACCAAGTCCCCTCTTTTTGTCTGGGAAACTTTGAAGGCCATTTGGGATGGGGCTCTGAGCAACCTGACCTAGTTGAAGATCAGATAAATAGGCACATAACAAAAGGAAAAGCACAAGGTGTGGTTTTAAGCTGACAGAGGACAATTTTGGATTAGATATTGGGAAGGAATTTTTTGCTGTGAGGGCAGTGAGGTGCTGGAACTGGCTGCCCAGAGAAGTTGTGGCTGCCCCATCCCTGGGAGTGTTCAAGGCCAGGTTGGATGGGGCTCTGAGCAACCTGGTCCAGTGGAAGGTGTCCCTGCCCATGGCAGTGGGGTTTGAACTAGGTGGTCAACCATTCTCTCATTGTATGAAGATGTCTAGCTCATTGCTGGAGGGTTGGACTGAATGAGCTTTAAAGTAAATAAAAAACTATTCTGTGATTTGCCCAGGAGGTTATAACCAATCATTTCTCTGTCATTGTGCATCAGCCACTGATACGATCACGACCTGGACCATGCCCAGGGATGGCTGTCCATGTGGGAAGAGGGAAAACCATTAGAGGACATCAGCCCATCCCCTGTTGCCACAATCAATGTTCCACCACAGCTGTCAAGATCAGGGCTGGCCATGGTTAAACATTCCTCTGTAGTCCCATGGACAGTTTAATATGAGATGAGATGCTCCTTCCTTCCTGACACTCTGCTATAAATCAGTGCTAAGGAAAGACAGCTGAAAAACCTGTGGCCTTCCAATTCTGCATGCAGCAGGAATGTATCCCAGCTCTTCTTCTCAGCTGAGCTATTATAAAGTAGAACAAGCCTCTTTAGCTCAGTTTCTAAACTGAAAAGAAGTTCTTAGTTTAAGTTGCTTTTTTTTTTTTTCCCCCTCTCCCCCAAGCAGGCTCACGAGGACATCCACTCATTTGATTTTGGCTCCCGCCCAGCAGCGTTCGGTAGTGACAACCATCAATCCTGCCAGACAGCCGATGGCACAGACTGCTGGGAGTGGGCGATCTCCCGGGTTTTTTTTGCAGCTCCGCTGCAATTTGCGTGGCGGTTCGACGCGGGCTGGCAGGCAGCCAGGCGCTCGGCATCCTCCTCCCACCCTGAAAGGTGTCTCTGCAGAGCAAGGTGCCAAGACCACGGCGTGAACCGTGCCAGTCCTGCAAATAGACACCGGAGCGCAGAGCTGTTAATCCCACACGCTGCCGTGTCGCAGAGTTCACCACACAGAGGAGGTTTTTTTCCTCCCTTCAGCCTGGGAAGTATTAAGCTTAAGTTTAGTGATGGTTCAGGTCAGTTTTTGGCAGGAAAGGGGGAGGTTGCAGCAAGCAGTAGCAATGTCAAGGTCCAGCCTACTGGCTCGCCCCTACCCTTCGGTGAATATTGGGTTTCTGAGTGTAGAAGTGAGAGTTTCATTCTTTGTTCTTGAACTCATTCTTTCCATCCCAGGGGCCAGTGGAATGTAATCTCTCCAGATGCCAGCACCTCTTAGGAAGTTGTAATATAGCAGCTATGCCTTGTAAGTGGCTTATTCATACATGGAGAAAATAATGGTGATATCCTTGGGCGACGGTTTTTAAACGGTGCACAGTGACACAATCCAAGGGACAGGTGGGATTTACTTCAGCTGAGGTCTGTCCCCAAAACCACTCATTTTCAAGAGAAGCAGCAGAACTGGCATTTTGTCTTTTACTCTTGGTTTGCTTAAAGGCTTTTCTTGCTGTTTAAAACCATCGGTGCTTCCTTCCTGGGGAAGGAGTCAATGCTTTTAGGGTTACTGTAAATAATCAGGCAGCTGAGCAAATTATCCTGTCCACTGACACTAACAGATTCCACCAGCTACCAGGAAAGTGATCAGCTTTTTTTCCCTCTCCCTACCGTTATAATAAAACAAAGATTTGCCAAAAGACCCTCTTTGCAGCAAAGTAAAAGAAATGCCTTGTGGATAACAATTCCAGGGAGCATTCTCAGAACTCTCATTGAGCAACTCTGAATTAAGGGGTTTGTCAAAAAGAAAAGGCACACAAGAGAACAAGGGAGCCCGAAGAGCCAACTGACAAATTACCACACGACAAAGCTAAAAGGGAGCTCCAAACCCTGCCAGTGAAGCTGCCCACAGAGCCTGCCAAGAGCCAGATGCTACCACGGGGAAAATATCCTCCAGGGCTGGGGAGCCAGGCACTTCCCAGCCTTCTCAGCTGAGAACAAGGGGATGGTGGGGCAGCTGTGCACCCCAAGCCCATCCTAAAACCCACCAGGGTATCTGCTTCTTATTCAGAAACTCCATTGGGAAAAAAAAATAAATAAAAGCTGGGGGGGAAAACAATTTGAGTCCTTCTGGGTAGTGCTTTTCCTCCTTATGCAAAGGAAACTGCCACTGGCAGCAAGGGGAGAGCAAACAGGTCAGGCAGGGGAAGAAATGACACACAGCAAGGGAACAAGCAACACACTTTGCAGAATTAGGAACCAAACACACATATTCAGAAGCCCAGCACTCACCCTGCCCCGAGCAGACTTTTATTAGTAACCAACCCCAATAGTCTGCTGAGATTCTGCTGAGAAAAGGGCAAGTTAACACAGACGCATCGGTCTTAACATTACCCTTGAATGGAAGTAGCACAAACTCAAAATATTTGTTTCGCTGCTACTGTGCAACATCTGTTCCCAATGACTTACTCATTCCACGCTCTCCCTCCCTCGGGGTTTCAAAGTACACAAGGAAGAGGGAGAGGCTCGCAGGTACCGACGCCGTGGTGCCCGCTCGGATGTTGTGCAACACCAGAGCCCGTTCAGCAGCCTCTCGTGGGCAAAATTCTGCACCACTGAGCTGGAGTTTGCCCCCTCCCCCGGGGCTGAGCCTGGCAGGATACAGCCAGCAATCCAGGCACTTTCTATTTTCTGCAATTTGATACCTCCACACGTGAGAATCTGCGGGGATGGCAAACCTGGAGACTTCTAACTGAGAGGCTGCCAATCTAATACTTTCCTTAGAGCAGATTTAAAAGCAAAAAAAAAAAAATCTGAAAAAAAAAAGATCAGACTTCAACCCATTTTTTAAAACCGACCGAATCAGTCAGCTATTGCTGCAGCGCCAGAAGCCAGCAATGCAATAAGAGCTCTCACTACATCTATTTTCCTTCCACAGAACCCTTTAACACCACACAGTTGTAAAAGCTAAGGGAGTTTGTGCCAGGTCATGATGTGGAGACAGGCTCTCCCAGGGAAACTCCTGGCAGTGACATTTTAGCAACAAGGCTTTTGGATATGTCAACTTGAGAGGAGAATTAAGAGCTCCAGATATCATGACTGTGCATGAGATCATCCTGGGGGACAAATTCGGGTTTTGTAGTTAGAGCCCTGATACCTCCCCGCATTCCCCTGTGCTCCATCAGCTGTGCACAGCCACATCACATACCCTGAAGACCCAGTAAACAGAGGAAAACACAGACAAAAAGGCAATGTTTTCAAAAATAATTTCCAAGATAAATATCTTAAGTTTCCATGTTCCAAAAGCAGTTGACATTTTTTGTTGAACTCGAAATAAATGAAACAAAAAGGTAGATCTTCTGATTTGAAGGTGAACACAAAGCATTGCAAGAACTTGCCAGAATGCTACTGGAGGCACAGTGAACACCACGAGGAAGTCACTGTGCTCATACTGAACTTCAGAGCAGTGCTCAATAAGTTTTGTCATCTTTTGATGTTTGAAAATACTGTAGAACAAAGTGTTGTCTGATCTTCTAAATTCTGGTTTTACAAGCAGCAAGGCTTAAAAAACCTGAGCCCAATAAAACAGGTGGCTTTTTTGTTGGAAGTCACAGGTGACTTTTTAGACTAATTTTAGGGGAAAGAAGCATTTCTGATTCTGCTGATGGTGAGAAGTTAAATGCAGCCTTTGGAAATATTGCAGCTTCTCTGCCCTGCTGGAATCTGGGGCTGCTGGGAGCCAGAGCACCTCAGTCCTGTTACACCAGCAACAAGAATCAGCAGCTCTATCACCCTAATTTTAGGGTCAGAGCCCTGTTCTTTGCTCCAAAAATGATCACACCTTTTGTGTTCAAGTCTGCAACCTCAGACTGTGACCTCTCCAAAATTGTCTTCATCTGTGGGGTGCAGAGCCCAGCTCTCTTCTCTCTCTCTTTGGACAAGCCTTGTCCTTGCAGAAAGGGATCCCTCCTGGGCAAGCTCTGCCATCCCAGGCTTATTGCACTGAATGGCATCACTGACTCCATCTCCTTCCCTTCCCCAGCTTCAAAAAGGTCCAGACAAGACCATATCAAGTGCATGAGGCTGTACAACTGCTGGACACATGGAGCTGAATGGAACTCAGTGCTCCACTTTCATGGCACTGAAACTGGGAGGGGATTTCAGCTGAGTGGCTCGACAGAGCTTCCTCAGACCTGCTCCACACAAAGCAAAATGCCATCCGCTGGGCAAACCTGAGCTTAAGAAAAATTCTCACCCTCCCAGAGAGGCACAGAGCTGAAAGTTTTTCTGCCAGGTGCAGGAGAAGCAGCACGAGACAAAGTGCTGCCCAGACCAGGGGATGACTGGGCAGGACTGATTAATCCTGCTCCACCCATCCATCAGGCCAAAGCAGAGCAGAGATATGGGCAGCTGCAGCACCAGGTCTCACAGAACAGGTGTTCTTCTGCACTCCCCCAGCAGCCCCAGATCCTTTTCCCTCCAGCAGTGAGTTTCTCCATCAGACACTTGCCAGCTGAAGTGTTCAGACCTTAGCAGGCCAAAGGCAGAAAGGACCCCCATGTTCCCTACCTCATTCACTTGCCGACACCACCACAGGCTACACAGTCCCACACTGGCCCAGCCCCAGCCCAATAGGTCTCACAAGGTTAATAACCCTTGGTGTAACCTGGTCCCTGTCCCCCTTTTCCTAGCATGCTCTGTCTGAATACCCTCCTTTTGAATTAATACAAGAGAAATCACTTTCATTAGTAAGAGGCTAATGAGGTTATTTCTGAAGTCAGAACCAGATGATCAGTTTGAAGGCTATGAGAAAGGGAAGGCAATCTCACTTGGGCTTTCCCCCCTACACCTCTAAAAATTTAAATTGTGTTCATTAAAAAGAGATCAAAATTCTACCTTAAGCAAAAGCCTCAGACAAGGCCCAGAAGAGCACAGCCTACTGCTGGCCAAGCAGGGGTCAGTCCCTAAGAGGGTCCTGAAGAACAAATGCGGCCTTAACCTTGCACGTTTTACAGAAGGCACTTGTGCAGGCACTAACCCAACAGCCTGTTTCTCATGCTGGCCACCTACTGACAGCAGCTTATGCCCTGGGGCCTCCTAGATCTTCCTGGCTGTGAAATAAAACATCCAGGGGGCTTCGGAATAAGCTCACCCTGCTGTTCAGCTGCTTTGCCCAAGACTGCATCCAGGTCTAGTTTATAAACTGGGTCAGTCCCTCACACAGACCATTTTTACATCTCAAGCATCACACTGCCAGTAGAGCCTGCCTCTTTATCCACCTAAAAAGGGAAAACATCAGAGGATATGACCTGCACTAGCTATTAGGGTGAGAAAAAAGGCTTTCTAAGCTAAGGGAGACGTGAGCACCACAACAGACTGCCCAAGAAGGTTCCTACAAGCAGATTAGATGCACATTCCTCAGGTAAAACCAACAGCGAGTTGCCCCTGAAGAGGAGCAGGGCAGACCAGATCCCAGACAAAGTCTTTTCCCCTCCTGTGCCAAGGATTTTGTGCATATCCTTTGACAGCAACATGGTGAGAGGGTTTGCTTACAAAAGATTTTCAGAAACAAAACGTTAGATGTATAAAAACCTCTTTGAGGAAATGATTAAAAGGAAAGCAGCTTCTTCTGACAGCTGATTAGACATCAGAAGGGTTGAAACCCCAGTCAGTGTAACTACTCCTTGTCTACTAAAACTAAGATATTTTTACTTAATTTACAAAGTGAGAAAGAGAGCAGCTTCTGCTCCTCCAAATGTCACTGGCCCTCCATGAGCTAAAGGCACCTTCCAGTACATGAGAAATTAAATGTTCCTGGTCCTCTTTCAGTGCTCATTGCCACAACCTATTGCACAGATGCGATGGATTTTTGAACACAAGATCTATTGTTTCCTGCCAGAGGCTCAAATACGTAGAGGCATTGAAAACACGTTGCCAGGTAGTTACTTTTTATACTGACTCAGTATTTGCTGGCAGTTGCTGCCAAGCATTACTTTACTCTTACCAAGAGGTTGGGAAGTCAGCACTGCTCATGAAATTCTTCATGTTATCTGAAAGGTCATCTTCCCCCCATCCCAGAGTAAAATTCGAGTGATTCTCACACTGGAAGACCTGCCCCAAGGCAAATTCTTACCCCAAGGAATTTGTGACACCCAGGGCAGAACTGGCACGGCCCTTTCTGCCCCCTTCCTGCCCTGCACAGCATTTGTTCTGCAAAATCCTGCTGGACTGGAGCTGCCTTATGGCCCCACAGGGGAATTCATCCCCTTATTGCCCCCACCTTGGAGAGCTTTGTGCTCTGGTGCTTTTCAGTCCGAGCACTCTCAGCATGACCTTGGGAACGAAAATGGCACCGTCTCGTTCCCAATCTTGTGCCAGCCAGGAAGTCCAGCGCCTGCCAAGCGCCGGCCAGACACCGCAGAACATCACAAAGTGCAGGGGAAGTTCTTCCCTCCCAAAGCCAAATCAGCCATTTGATAATTAACCACCCGGACGGAGCCAGACGAGCCCCGACGGCGAGGGTGGAACTGGCGGAGCTCTCGCACAGAACCCGCGCCCCGCGGGAGGCTGGGGCTGACCCCGGCCCTCGCTGCAGACACGGTGGCAGATGTGCCGGGCTTCCCCACGGTCTCCCCCTTGCCTGGCAGATGCCGGCCTCTCTGGGAAAGCGCTAAATGGATTCTGCTGAATCACTGCAGCAGATGGTTCCTAACACCACCTGGATAGCACAGAAAAGAGAGAGAGATAAAGAAGGTTGGGGAACAGAGAGTACCTAGTGTGTGGGCTGAATTATCCCCGGGGATAAGTAACCTGTGGATAAGGTCGGCATTTGAACTTTTGTTTTCCCGAATTCCTGTGTTATTAAGACTGAGAGCATCAATTTCCTAGCAATTCCATCTTCACATCTACAACATATATTGTTTAAAACCCCCATGGGAAAAGCCTTCAAAACCCAGTGGGATGCCAGAGCCCACCCTTTGCCACTGGAAAATGCTGGCAGCATCCCACCTGCCTGGCCCAGGTTGCTGTGCTGGTAAGGAGCATCAGCCTTCATCCCTTCCTGTATGAACCTTCTCTAGCTGGGGTAGGGTGGAGGAGGGTGATGTGTTGGAAGACCAAGAATATTAAGAAAGGTTTAGGAGAGGTGGTTGAGTTTTTGTTGTTTGAGGGGTTTTTTTAGAGCCAGGTTGGCAAATACTTCGGTTTTCTGCAACAGATAATTTTGAAAGGCCAGGGTAGCCAGCTGTGTACAGAGGTGAGCAGCTGTATGAGAGAGAACAACAAACAGGAAACAGGTAACAATAACCAATGTGTTTGCTCAGTCTCCTCCTGTTAAACAGCAATTTTTAATTTTTTTTTCAATTGGGATGAAAAGAACATGTCAGGAAGAGTGGAGGGCTACAGCACATATGCAGAGGGTGCCTGCTTGGAAAGCGCTTGGCAGCTCTCTGCAGCATCATCCCATCTCTGAAAAGTAAGAACCTGGGATCCCTTGGTCTGATTGTTAGGAGACATCGCTGCAGAAAGCTGCTCAACCTGCAGCACTCCCAGCTGGGTCTCCCCAGCACAAAACACCAAGTCATTTGAGATGAAGTGCTCTCCAGGCAGTCGGTTGCAGCTTCGCTCATGATTCCTCCTCCTCCTCCCAGGACAAGGCGTTTTCACACACCAACTGCACCGTAGGCTTGACTCCATTTCACTTGAGCCCAGCTTTGTCCTACATAGGCTGTTTTTGCTGGGTCACACCTGCCATTGATTCCCTCAGAAAACAGCTGCTGTTTCATGTTCTGCTGTTCACCTTGCTCAGCACAACAGCACAGAAAGACACTCATGGGCAAGAGAAGCTCAGAGTGGCACAATCTGACCTCGAGCACAGCAGAAACTGGAAGGTGACCAAGCAGCTGGGCAATACAAAGATCCTTCTACCCCAACTACTTCTCATGCGGGGCCTCCCTCATTAAATTAATCCAAAATTTTAATCAATTTAAGCAATAAATAAGATCCATCCTCACAGTGCTGCCCTGCAATGTAGAATCTGACAGCACCAGGGACACGCATATGGGTCAGCATGAACGCTCCTTGTGCTTGGGAGGTACTTGGTCCAAACCCAGACCACATCAACTAAGCCAGGAAAAAGCCAAGTCTCCATGGTCTTCAGCTGCACAGCAGCACTTGGTGACACACGGCCAGATGCACCCGGGCAGCCACAGCCACCACTGCGCCTATCAAGGCCAGACCACTTCCAGAAAGCACTTCGACTTCAAAACAAAAGCTAAAAATAAACAACACCATTTCCCAACACTCATCCCGGGGAGAACCAGGCTTTGCAAAGGCAGCAGGAACACCCAAGCTGCTGGCATGGACATGGCTGACCCCTGCCAACCTTAGGAGCCCATGACGTGCTGTAATCCTGGAAGAGGACAGCCCTTGCAGCATGGGATTAGGACAGCAGATGCTCCTGGGGGTCACCCCCTTTCCTGTAGGTCACAGGATCACTCCCAATGTTGCCATGAGCTGGCAGGCAGGGAATCCTGCCTAGAGCCACCCCATGGCTTATTTGGTACGCACACAGCCTGCACACCCCCCTTCCCAGTATCCGCTTAGTGGCCTGGTTTCTTCTCAAAGCTTTTTATATTTCACATTCCTAAGATTTAATTATGTTATCAGAACAACAGGCATCGGGGTTTGGAGTGCCAGAACTCACATTAGCAATTGCTATCAACAAAGAAAATGGGCACAGCATGCCCATGCCAGAGGAGATGTGGGCTGCTCTCCTCAATCTACTCACGGTTATTTATAGCCTGTTTGCAAGCCATCCACCTCCCAGGTTTAGCTTCAAGCTTGCTTCTTTCTGAGCACCCTCTCTCTCAAAGAAAAGCCTTTTGCCTCCTCCTTCCCCAGCACCACACTCTTATTTGGGTAAATTTATTTAATTTTTGGGGGGGCAGGGGCGAGATAAAGCACCTTTGAATGTTCTTGCATACATGCACAAAAGAAAAGAGTGGAAACAGAATGCCACAAATAAAGAGCTGCAGGGACACCCATCTCTCTGTGGTAGAAATTTTTAAAAACCTAAAAAATATATATATTTATAGTTTCTAACACTTCACCACGTTGCAGCAGATCACCACGTATCTTCAGCAGCTTTCAGCCCTCCCCACAGATGGGGATGCAGGCACAGGATCTCTCAGGAAGGACACATGCTCGAAGGCAAGAAATACCCACCTATTTTGAGACGATTGCAAGGAAGCCGCTACGTGGTAGCAGGAGGGGAGCGAGAGCTGTGCCTCCACACCAGCATTAACTACAACCCGCTCATCCTTTAGCCAGCACCATCTCGAGGCAGCCCCATTCTGCCAGGATCCTTTGCTTCCAGATAATTAAGAAACACAAGACACAGCGCTGATGGCACAGGTGCAAACCTCCCCACCAGCAGCAGCCAGCACGGAGAGCTCGTGCCTTCTTCCTCCCAGCCCCAGCTCCTGCTAAGATCAGCCCACGGGCTGGGGCAGGGGTTAGCAGGAGCAGCTCAGAGCTCAGCTGCCCAAGGCTGGGAGAGATTCTGCATTTCGGGGAAGCCCCTCATGCCAGTGAGGCAGCACTGTGCTGGACCAGCCCGAGGGTGCTGGACTGTCCTGGCACACCAGGTCACCCCCGTCCCCACAGCTTTGTCACCCGGCCACCAGCCCCTGCCTGAGGCTGCCACCAGCATCACCCGGGGCAGGGCTGGCCCACAGCCCCCCCCAGGGCACCCAGGGAGTGCTGAGCCCTTTCAAACGGCCCCAAAAACCCGGCCAAAATGCAGAAGTGGTGCTGGGTTAGGTTAGGTCCAGCCCAGTCACTAAGGAAATGCTCAGTCAGGCTCTGACTGAGACACGGCAGCTCCTTACATGCCTAAAATTCCAGATGGCCCTGAAAAAGAAAGAAATTATTAGAGTATATAGGAATATTTCTTTTAAGCAGCAAATTATAAAGTACACGTAATAAAAATAATCATTATCAATAAGTAATAAAAAATCCCAAACACCACACCCCTTCTGCTAAAGCGGGGGAGGAGGCTCGAGCTTACAATTCTAGCACGTTTTATTTCATGTAAATTTATAAAGACAACAATCCTAGTCACGATTGTCACATTGTACAGCACATACCGATACAGTTGCAAACAGAACTCCACGCAAAACTAAGCGCTAACGTAGCCTGAATCACTCTTCCTGCGATTGTCGTATCTAGACTAACAGTATTACACTAACACTGAAGGAAAAATAGTTCACTATAAAACAGTGATAGAACATTTTTATAAAATATATTCCATTCCAATAGCTTTTCTACATACTGTATACTATAAAACTCTCCCACAAAAATTAGTGTCTTTAAATATACATATTTAATCTGAACTGCACCAAGATTAAAAACAATTAAAAATATCAATGATTTTTTTTTTTTACATGAACTTCACAGTATTTGTTTGTAGTAGAAGACAAATCCAGTGTTTAAAATGCAGAGCAGGAGTGTTCCCTATGGAGACAGCAACTGCCCCACAGAGAAGGAGTTTATGAAGAGACAAGCGTTAAGTGTGCCATGTTTTAGTACTTCTCTGTAGAACCATGAACCATTTTGAAAACATGCTCCGAGCTATTGCAACTTAAAAATAAGAGACACACAGAGAAACAGCCAAAAAAAAAAGTCACCTTAAGAACAAAAATAAGTGCAAACATTTCTTTACTTTAGAAATTCAAGCTATGAGGAGTGGGAACACAAATACCAGACTATGAGAACAGCGTGTTCATGATGTAGTCAAGGATGAGAAAGTCTTTTTTTTTCCTTATTTAAAAAAAAAACAAAACCAAAAACAACTTTTGCCCCATATTCACTGCAGCACAGAGCATGCTCATAGCATCAGTTTAATGAATTATTTCTATACTAAGATCAGACAAAAACTTGTTTCAACTTTTCCCTGCTCCATACGCTAATGATGTTCTTATGGCACATCCTATTTTATGATCTTCTAAAAAAATATATTAAAAAAAACCAGTAATTGAAGACTGAAATGCAAACAGAAGTGTCACAAGAATGCAAAATTAAGATTACCAGCTTCAGTAATGCTGACTCTAAACTCTTTACATGTTGCTCAACATGCAAAACCCATTGTTATAAAATTTAAAGTGTAAATTAACTAGTTTTGAAATAGATTAACAGTAATAATTCCACTTCAAAAACAAAACAAAAAAAATCTAATAAATACTATATCAAGTATCTTCAGGAGAAAAAAATAACTTAATTTTAGTAGAAAGAAAAATAACTTAATTTTACTAGATTTTGTTCAGTGCTATTTCCAATCACAGCAAAAATAAAAAAAAAAAAAAAAGAAAAAACTGATTAAGTAGAATAAGACCACAGTACCAAAGCCACTTATGTTCAAGATACAGTACTCTCCCACAACTTTCATATGTAACAAGTTCAGCAAAAATATTTTACAGTTGGGAAATTAAACTGAAAACAAACCCCAAAACTATAAATAAAAGCAAAATTTCACATTACATGTACATTCATAGTTTAAGAGATGAATAATAAGAGGCTGTAACAAGTATATCCTGATTTTCTTTAAAAAGGAAGTACTTATGTAAAAAAAAAAAGGTCAATCCCATATTATTTATGTAGGTAGTGCTCAGTTTTTGGACCAGAGGGGGAAAGGCATTGGGAAGTTTTTTCTTCATAAGATGCAATACAGTATTTTAAGCACAACTTTTAAAAATAATCTAACTCAGTGCTTCAAATTCATTTTAAAACGCACACTTAAGTTTCACCAAACAATTCCAGGAGTGTCAAGAAAGCTGGTGAAGTAATGCTAATGCAGCAGAAGGACATTCACACCCCTCAGATATTATTATTATTATTATATTTCAGTCCCATGTACATGTACCTTGAACAGGTAATTTGACTGGAAGTGAACAAAGTGATATCCACCAACATGCACAGACCAAATGATGATCTAATAGGCAAGAAACTGAATCATCTGGAGTAAAACTGGCTATAGTTACAGGCAGCCTCAGTTTACAGACAAACTTAAAAAAAAAAAAAATTACCCCCAAAAACTTCCCCTGAAAAGGTGGGACTTGTGGGGGAAAAAGTTAGGCCATGCTTTCCCTCCAGCAGTTCATCTTCACACTGCCCCTAGGGAACACCAGCAATTGCACACAATTTGGCTCAGAGGGAATCGCCAACTTCATAAAAATAAAATAAAATATAATTTCATGCTGCTGGTTTTAGCACGGCAGCAAAGTTGTCAGGCAAGACAGCAGGGCATCTCCTACAGGACAAGGCACGAGTTACCTTGAACTATGAAACCCCAGAAATCTGCTATCAGGAGGGGTATTTGGCCACTTTGCAGTTGCTGTCCCATCCAGGGGGGATGGGATCAGCCTCTGGATGTCGATATGGGAATGAAAATATTCACATACTATAGAATTTTTTTGTATGTCCTAGTGTGCATCCTTCAACATTTTGGGAGTGAAGATGCTGCAGACAGAAAGTGTTTTTCCATCCACATTCTATGCTCAAAAGCAGCTTTTCAGCAGGTCAGCCCAGTGAGGAGGATGGGTGGGAAGGGAAAATTTAAGTTAAGTCCCAAGGCAAGAACTTCTCATTTAGATTTTAGGACTAACTGCAGAACAGTATTAATGGAATAAAGAGAATAAAAAATGACCAGTACCAAAGACACAGTCAGGAATCCTCAAACCCTTTAAAATTTGGGCCATTTCAATATCTAATCTAGCTCTATAAAATAAAAGTACATCTGCCCACTCTGCAATGTGTGGACACGTTTCTCTACACCGAAATGTATTTAGTCATAGTTCATCTCTTCAGATGTTTCTCTGCAACACACAGAGGGCATTTGGGGAGCTTAATGGAAGCCAAATTTTTCTCCAGAATTTGCCGATTTAAAAAAAAAATTAAAAAGGTTAAAAAAGGAAAAGAAAAACCAAACCAACAAAACCCTGACCACAAAGCAAGTACTTCCAGTGTGAAAACTGATGCTAAATCATTGCAGAATTACTTAAGATCATTTCACATTAATAATGTAACATGGGTGCACAAGAGAAGACCTAAAGGACTGTGCTAGGAAGGGAGGGTGGCAGGGGAAGTGGGGAGATAGAGAGGTGGAAGGATTGCATTAAAAGGCCTCTGGAGTGTATACCACTGCATCTTTTAAAGATCATATACCTGAAGTGAATATCACCAAAACAAAATAAAGGAAGGAAAAAAAAA
>VZTR01009239.1:3628-17870 GCA_013400775.1 Chaetops frenatus
ACTTATAAAGGTTCACATATAGTTTCATTTTGTGAATTCATCTGTGAACTGCCTCAGGACCCTCAAGAGAACTGTACTAAAATTGTCTTTTGACAGAGACTGTTTCCTACTTCACATCATTTGTTTCTGATTGTTCTCTTCTGGGTTTTGTGTATCACATTTGTGATGTACTCTACACAGCTGGTGGTCATTTGTCTTCTCATCTATATTGATCTCCTTGGCTGTGTCAAACAGCTTTCAGTCTGTTCCACCACAACCAGAAGGTGAACAAAATGCATGCTATAACTACGTTCATTTGTTCTGGGAGGAAAAATAATGCCATACTTTAGGTAGTGAACTGCATTGATTATAGAATTCTTATCTTTTCTGTTAGTGTTCTGTATTAATAAAAGAAATATCAAGCCTGATCATTCTAATAGTCAGTTGCTACCCCTTAAATTACAGGTATGTAATCTTCCCTTTGGACAAATCCATACAGCCATCAGAACAATAGCAGTGTGCAAATTACGGCTTTTGCAGGAAATCAAGCGGGGAGTATGCAAGTCTCTGTTGTTTCTTTCTATATCCATCTTTGCAATAACAATGTCTCTGCTCATTTTCACAATCCTTAATTGTCATTCAGAGTATCCCATTCGAGTTCAATTATATGCTCTTAAGGGGAAGGAACCCTGTTAATGTTTATCTGTAAAGCACTGTGTTCATTTATAGCATTCTGTACGTAGTGATGAATTTTCTTTTATATTATGAATTCTGGTTTGTACTGAATCCATTTTAGCAGGCATTAATTTTTCAACAGAAATCTTTCTCGGTGTGTGTTATTGGTAGTTCAGTGAAAAACTACAACAGTGGCATGCAGGTTTTACTTTTTTTAAATCAATTTTGTTTCTTAAGTAAAATTTTCTAAAGTAGTAAAATTACATATTATTTAAGAATATTGCATACAGGTTAGGGTAAATCTTATTTCTTTATTTTTCTAAGACCCATGTTTTTCATGTGCCAATTAAGAAAAAAACCCAGTAAAGATATCTGTTTATGCAGGCAGGAAAGCTGCCTTATTTTCTTCTAAGATGGCCATATTCCAGGTCAAAGTGATCAAGTACATTATATTTAATGTCTTCATTTTGTTTTTAGAGTACTTTTATCTGAAACATTAGAAATGCAGAGAATGACTGATAAAAACTGTCTTATTCATATAGTTACAGTAGAGAGTATGAAGTGAGCATAAGATCATGTGTTTCTCTTAATTTTGCACTGAATATTATAATGTGAAGACCAGGAAGCCCACAGTGCTACTAAAAGAGACAGAGTGGTTTTACCACTGTGCATTTGCCCAGAACACAGGAGCAAGCTCTGAAGATTATTAAAATGAAAGTGTTTTTACAGTATCGGTTCTGCCTATGGTTACCTGATGTATTTGAATAATATTCTGTGACACTTTTATTGGACTGGCTGATTTCAGTTCTTGAACTAAATCAGCAATTGACTTGGCCACTTTTTTAAGTGGTTTTGACTTTTACAAAAAGTACTGACCACTTGTTTTGGACATTTCAATAATAATTTTTATAATTTATGTAATTTAAAAGAATAAAAGTAGGTGGCATACCCAAGAAGTCTTCATACTGGACGTGTTTGCTAGATTGTACTTGAGATATGTATATGGAAAAGGCCTGAGGAGTCATGGAGATGCACATTTCCACCTTACAGGGAGCTGACCTACAGGCAGAGCCTGATGGCAGCCACTTCCTGGCTTGCCTTTGCTTTTTCTCATGCTCTTTGTAGACTCTGCCTGAAGTACCATTGTTACATATCTGGGTCTTTTTATTTGTTTGGTAGGTCTTTTATCCTCCGCACAAGTGTACAAGGGCATTTTTGCCATCTAACTCTTCTTCCCATCCTCAGTTTTGACTACTGTCTTCTGAGCCATTTAGGTGACCGTAGAACTGAGTAAATGTCTGAAGTTTTATTTGGAATTTTAAATATATTTAGAGTATGTAATGATTCTTGCATGCCCCTATGCCCCCACTCTCTAACAGTAAGACTGGAAGAACTGTAACTATTTAAATGAGAATCCAATTTTGTGATCCCAGTTCTTTAAATCCTCTATCCTGCTGGCTAAACGAAGACTGATACAGCCAGTCTCAGTTGTGCTGGAGAACATCATTGGTTGCACTGTACATGAGAACATGAGCTTCTCATGAAAGATTTCATATTTTCTTCTCCTTAAATGGTCACCCAGAAATGTTCGGAGCCACTGAGTGAGCACCTTGCTCTCAGTGTTGACATTCAGTATTGTATCTTTAATCAATCTCCATAGATGTTGGAGTTATACTGTTGAATGTGGCATCCAATATATTTAGTACCGAACTTCAGTTATTTAGGCATATAGACTTGAGAATTTTTGAGTGTGGATTCACACTGAAGAAATCCTGACAGAAGCTATTTCTAGTAAAACAAAACATTTTTAGAAGTTAAAAGTTTAGTTCCTTCTTTTAGGGTTGAAAATGTTGTTTCAAAGAATTGTTACAGAGATGAGAGATTGCTAGACAGAGGAACTGACAGTTTCCAAATGTTTGTTGTCAAAAAAAGACATCTCTGGTGTTAGCAGTTCAAGTGAAATATAGTTGTCCTATGGCTTCTTAACAGTTAAATATAACTCTTTTCCTCCAAGGTTTTTTTTTTTTCCCCTTTGCTTATAGCTGTTGCATATTTGCTTTTCTGACATACTTACATGCAGGATGTTACCAAATGAAGTATTTGGCAGAATTACTCCTCTGATTTAGCAAAAATAAATAACAATAATACCCATATGTAACTAGAATATCCATGTATTGTCCTTGGAAAAATATGCTAATGGTAGATACCTCAGCATTTTTTGAAGTGTTTTATCAAAGTTTTAAATTCAGAAACAATACGTATGCAGTTGCCACAACAGTAATTTCAGAAATTGCTTGGTCACTTGTGTTTTATGGAAGTGTGATGGGGAGGGAACGGGATTTTTTTTGTGTTGTGTTTTCATTTTGTAAGATCAGGGGCTAATAAAAGCTCACCAGAGGGGTATTGTGATAAAGTAGTACCTTCAGATTTTTACTGAACTTTGTGGTAGTCCATTTGCACTGTTTGAAGTTGAGTGACTTTTAAAAGCCAATGAAGAGCATATCTTGAATGCCAACATAGGTCAAATGTGTAAAAATATCCTGCCATTTCAAAATAATTACAATGCAGTTTTGTGTATTGTGTGGACAGCTGCTGTTTGCAAGAGAAGAAATTTAGTGATAACAGTTTAAAACTGCCAAATGAGAAGGCAGGATAACTCTGCATAAAGTGCTATATTTGAATGCACTTCAGCAGAAAACAGTTTTAAAATGAGGTCTGCAGATATTTGTTTTCTTTTGTATGCAAAACATTTGATAGTGACTAGTAGTTATTATTCCATGCCATAAATTGTTTGATACTTCTTTATTACAGTCATACACTAAATGGAGAACTGGCTAATCCAAAATAAAATTAATAAACAAACAAGCAAAAAACAAACAAACAAATAATAAAATAAAAAAAAACCACAAACCAAACACCTCAATTTACGTAGATTTTGAATGTTTATGCAGAAGTATCTTTAATTGCTTGCTACCATGAGATCAATTGCTCAGAACTTATGATATGCCAGGTTGGTGGGGCACTGAAGATGCTTTGGAGTGAGATGGATTAAAGAAAAGATAGACTTCTTACATACAGTGATCTTGAGACCCAGAAGTCGAGGAGAGGTGACATAACCTGTTCTATGTGTTTCTGTTTTTGCAGGTTTACATTTGAAAATTAGCATCTCTTAGCTGGTGCTTATTTGTTCAGGGGTTTATCTTGAATTGCAGAAATCATTCTAAATGCAGGCATTTAAAAATTCTAATAGAAATATTGAACTTTGGTGCTTGGGGAAAGTTCATTTTTGGAGGGTGGTGGGTTTTGGGAGTTGGAAGTTGGTTGGTTTTGGTTTCTTCCATTATCATATTCACTTGTTCTCAAGGTGTGTTAATTAAAATGTTTCTAAGGTAAAAATTTAAAACCTAAGGTATTTTCAGTGTACCTGCAGGCCAAAAGCTCAGAGAGTTTTTATTCCACTTCATAGTCCATTTACAGAGGCCATACTTCATCATTTTAGAGTGTTATAAGAGAAGCTGTCAAAAACATTGCTGAAGTCAAGATAAGCAACACCCTTTGTGTTCCCTTCATTCAGTGACCTAATAATCTCACTGGAGATAGATGTAGAATCTGAAGTATAAAATTTTTGTCGTTCTATTTTTTATTAAGCTACACAAAGCTAGGGTATTTTAGGATCCATTTATAACTTCTTCATTCTTATAATCTTACTGTTCTATTCAGTTTTTATTTTTCTGTTCTGAAAACAGTGACCAAACTGGTTCTGGTTGTGTTCATAACAAGGATACTTAGAATGGACTTAATGCTTCACTCTCTATATTGGAAATGCCTCCTGGTTTTTTTGTTTCTTTGCTTGTTTTAATTTTAATTTCAAAAATAGTGTCTTTTAAGGCATCTCAGGTTGTCTAAGGTTGTGGTCAGTTATTATAACCAGATCTTTCTCCAAAAAGTAAACCTACTTACTGAGCATTTAATGCATGACCTTGCATTTTATGTGAAAATATTTCATACCACTTCTATTTTCACAGTTAAGTGGGTCTCAAAGTAATTTCGTTCTTCTGTAAGGTTTTCTGATTTTCCTCTTTATTGAGCTTCTTTGTAAGCAAGTCTCATTTGCACTGTTCTGGAGTGTCTTTCATTAGTGTTTTGTAAGATCTGTCGTAGAGCTGTTCCTGGAGGAGCTTCAGCATTAAGTTGCTTGAAGCCTCATGATCCTTGTTTCAGTGCCAGGCACTACTGCCTGTTACTTCCCGAGATTTGTGTACTACCAATTTCCATTTCTGCACCTTCATTAATATTTCCCTCTACAGCATTAAATCAAATACTTTGGTCAAGACCATATTTATTAAATATCAGAGACAAATGTCGTATTTCTCTGGCATGATCTACCCTTTGAAAGTCCATGTGACTTTTCTCACTTTTGCTTCCATATATTTCACTCAGCTATTGAAGAAGAGTGCCTGTAATCTTGCATGATGTTGAAGTCACATTGTACTTCTTCAGTTATCCATGTCTTATTTTGCCTTTTTTAAGTGTACGAGCTGTTTCTTGCTCCCCATATTGGTAGTACATGATGTTTCAGTAGTCAGTCTCTTGTATCAGTAGTCAATCTATTGTAACATATAATTTTTTTTAGATGCCAATTAATACCTGTGGGGAAAAAGCTTTGAGTATCTGAAGCAGACATTTTCTTTGAGAAATGATACTTGAGGTACTTGATCATGTTTTCAGTAGCTGTATTGAAAATTCGTTGTGCATATTTTTCATATTCTTACATCATCAACCATGTAAATTTGTAGTAGTTTTAATTAAATGGTAGATTGATAATTTTCCTTAGTAGAACTCTGCTATTTTTCAAGTTTTTGATCTGGAACATAATTTTTTATCCTGCAATGGATGTTATTTATCTGTTTTGGAATAAACATTTCCAAAGCTTTCCTAAGTGCACAGATAAAAACTCGGTAGTGTGTGATGTAAAATCTTCACTGTTTTACTTAATACAGTTTTCTATTTTTTAATTATTGTTAAAAGTTAAATAAATTATCTCAGGAAATACTCTTGATTTTTCAGGGTTTNTGCTCATTGTAAAGCTGCCACCTGAAATTTTGTGCCTCTGTGCCCAAAATGCTCAAGGTGTGCTATGGCGCTGGAACACAGCCAGAAAACAAGGCATGTGAAGTGTAGGTGAAAACTACCAGGAAAGCAAAATGTCGGCAGCTGTTGGGCGCAGTGTAATGAGCAAATATTATGTAAATACATTCCCATGGAGTGGTTGCTGCTATTCTGGGAGAAGCCCTGGAAGCCCTTGCTGGAGCTGGCATGAGAGAGGCACATTGGAGCGTGCAGCAAAGGTGGGTGTAAGGTGGGGTGAGTGGTGGGGAGCTGCTGCCAGTTCCTCCCTACAGTGCACACACCTGACCATCTGATTCTGCTTAGCCAACTTGTGCCATGAACAAGTGTTAGTGTGCCTTGCAAAGTCTTCCAGAGACATCAAACCCAGTCCTTTGGAACCTCATGATGCTTTTACCTTGTTCAAGAGGCATTCTGCCCATTCTTCTTTATGAAAAGAGGGATTGTCTCATTTCCTTAGATATGTTCAACAAGGGGTAAGGCTGTCTCCCATTTCCTTTGCTGCCTTGTGTTTGAATAGGAATTATCATTTTATCGGTTTTTACATTAGTAATCATGCATGGTACAAATGCTTAAGTAGAATAAATAAATGTAGCTCATTTTTAGTCTCCTATCTAGTCCAAATCAAGAGCTAATTAAGCACATAGGGGTGATAGTGCTTTTGTGAATAAGAGATCCCTAGATCTTTGCTTCCTAACAGGAGGGTATTGAAAAATAAGAACATAAAACAAATACTTTTTTTTTCACCTTGGGAACTTTTTTATTAATTTGCTTAAATATTTATGATATTGTGATTCTATTTATATCTGAAGTCAGACAAAGGCACTGAAGACAATATTTCTGAATGCTCATTCACATTATAAATTCCACAAAGAAAGATTTAAGGGAGCATTATTTTGTGAACTTTGTGACAGCATGTTTAACTAGTGTTTTCAGATTTTAAAAGTAATAATTTTAAAATACAAAACTTTAATTTTGTAATTACTTTTATGTGAACAATAATTAGTGTTTATGTTCACCTGCTGAAAACAAACTCCTTGTAGTACTTGAAAGTGTACATTTTTTATAAATTGTACTTATACTGGCCTAATCTGTTAAACTACTTATGGCTGATTAATTAGATTTTTCGGTAACCCCAAAAGATTTAAGATCAATATTTGTCTCATTTTTTCTGATTTATGATGACACTTCCTGTCATCATCATAATAATGATTCTGTAATCTACAGGTTTCCAACAATATCTTCTGAAATCTGTATTTTTTTTAAATATCACTTTACTATTTACAATCAGTACTTGAAATCTATTAAATATTGAAGACATAGGAAAAGATATGATCAAGATTAGCAGATTGGGTAAAATTAACATAAATTATGAATGTTGACCATCACAGCCTGGGTTCGTTTTACACTGAGTAACTACTAGACTGATAGTAAAAGTAAGGTGTAAAATCCAACTTGCTTTTTGTGCTTCTTGGGATCTTTGGGGGATTTTGAAAGCTGTAAGTAGCCCTTATATATTAATTTTATGTTTTTTTCAATAGATCGTCCACTAAAATTTTAATTTTTCCTGTCATTCCTAACATAGAATGGATTATTTAAAATTTGACTCTCATGATATCATAATATCCAGAAAAAGCCATTCTTCAGTAAAATGTTCAACACCAAGTCAGTTGACCATTAATATATATTTAGACTGAATGCTTTCAACCAGATTAAAATCAGGTGATAGTAAAATGTGTTATCAGTGTCAAAGTAGTACTGATTCTATATCTTAGCAGACTGCTGATCTGGATGCATTGATTTTATAATTCTCTGCAGTACTGCAGTTACAGTAGTAGTATATTTTATTTTGATCTTTCTAATGAATCATACAACACCTTTTGGAAAAGTGAGTGCTGGAATACTTCCATCTAGAAGTCTTTGCCAAATGTAGTATTATTGTTATGAAGTAGGTGTAACTTCCTTTGCCAATCATATGAGCTATGATAGCAGAATGGAATGCCAAGTGCTGGCAGCTGTTTGTTCTTTTATTCACTGTCTTTGATATTCCTTGCTTAGTCATTAGTACTTCCACAAACATTTAGCAGGTTAATGTGTCAGCTGCATATCAGCTATGAAAGTATTTTCTGGCAGTCTTTCAAAGAAACTTTTCTTTTGTGGCTGAAACAATCCAGTCTTCCATTCAGTGTGTTAAAAATAACTTGAGTTTTGATTATACAAAGTGTAGCTGTACAATTAAACATGGGTATCACCGTTTTTACCTTAAGTTTAAGAAATCTAAACACACAGTTTTTTACCTGATATATAACTTTGTTTTACTCTCATCAGTATTTCAGATTAAAGAAATAATAAATGGGCAAAATGACACCACAAATTGCAGTTAAAAAAAAAATAAGGCATAGTTGTAGGTAAGCTTCCAGTAGCCAAATTAAATTCAGTGTCAAACTCTTAAATTTAATGAATTTTCGGTCTAGAACATTATGACGTCTAAATCTACTCAGACTTCTCTTCATATGGTAAACCACTGTGGCTTCTCCCCCCCCCCAGTACCATTTATACTTCTTCCTCAAGACCTTATTCTGTTTGTGTGTTGCACTTGTGGTTTGTTTCTCAGAGCTGCAAATCCACCTACATGAATATATTGCCCTTTTTGTCCCATCATATGACTTTTTCCTATTCTTCCAAGTTACCAGTTGTGTTTTCTTAACACATTCGAAGTTCATAGGATCAGAAAATATCCTAAATTGAAAGGAACCCACAAGGATCATCAAAGTCCAACTCCTGGCCCTGCACAGGACACCCCAAGAGTCACACCCTGTGCCTGAGAGCACTGTCCAAACACTGCTTGAACTCTGTCAGGCTGGTGCTGTGACCACTGCGCTGGGGGGCTGTTCCAGTGCCCAAAAACCCTCTGGGTGAAGAAGCATTNTGCTCCATTGTCTTTGTAGCCCTTCTGTGGACACTCCCTAGTGCCTTAAGCTTAAGCTATTATATCTAAATAGCTTAAAGTTAAGACTAAATTCTTGCTCTTCAGCATTTCTCTATATGGCTCTCAAATGAAAGAGTTAAGCTGCTCAGAATAAGCAAACAGAAGTAGTTCCTGGCAGTTACGATGACTATCCCCACTTAGAGCTATTCTCTGCTGTGAATCAATAGCTCAGGGTCTGAAACACACAGCTTTTCTGTCTTAGGGTTGGGAAATACAGTTTATTATTAATAAATGCAGTATATTAAGCATCTTCCCCCTTGCCTGCAGACTCTCTACAATGTGTATTGGAAAGAGTTCATTGTCACTGTGATGAACATGCGTAACTTCCATTAACATTAATGGGAGCTATGCCACAATGTCAAGAGAAGAATAACTTCCCAATGCAGTAAAGGAATTAATTAAGCTGTGTTTGGTTCGTTGATTACTGAAATGTGATCATTAGACTTAAAGGAAAAAAAAACAACTACTAGGGTGATAGACTAGTTTATTTTGTACTGTGCTGAAACCTCTTGATTTGCCAAGGCAGAACTATTAGAAGATTAGTTTAATATGGGTACTTGCTGTACGTACTGGTGAATGTATAACATGACAAAAGTACCGGTAACTGGTTCCGTGAGATGTAAAAGGAGCATATTTTACTGGTGCAATTAAATAAGTTGAAATGAGACTTTTTTTGAAGGTTGCTCATAAAGAAAAATCTGACTTGTTTCTGCCAGCCATTTTGACATCTAACATGCTTATTGTAACCTCATGAAGAATTGCTCACAGAAATAGTTTGGGAACTTTAATTAAGAGAACCACTGGAGGTATGTATTCAAACCCCTTCTGCAGCTCCATTTGGTGTTAATAGTTTTCTGCTTGGTTTTTTCCTGTTCTCTGTATGTTGAGTCAGATAGTTATGGATAGTTGGAGTTCTTGTTTCTTGTTTTGTCTCTGTATTAAGCCCCACTATCAAACACAAACTAATCCAGTTATTTTGGCTATTCTGAAAATTCTGTAACCTGTTTTCTCTGCCATGCATCTGTTACTTCAATTAATATCTGAAAATAAATATGAATGCCTTCTTGAGTGCAGCTGCCATGATCTGAAACAAAAAATGGATTTTTAGATAGACTAGCTTGAAAATTTTTTTCTTTTCACAATAGGTAGTAACACCCTGCAATTTGTGTAGAAGAAAAACTGTAGCTGCTGTTAGTGTTTGTGTAGGTTTCACTGACTGATCCAGATTTCAGACTGCATATTTAGAATCATTAAGGTTGGAAAAGACCTCCAGACTGAGTCCAACCTTTGACCAAACACCACCACAACAAGTGGTGACCAAACACCACCACAAAGCTCTAATTGCCACATTGTTTCTTGAACACCTCCAGGGATGGTGACTCCAGTACCTCCCTGGGCAGCCCATTCCAATGCTTAATAACCCATTCAGTGAAAAAATTCTTCCAGATGTTCAACTTGAAGTAATTTTGTTTTCCAAATACTAGGTGCATTTCCATCTTCACTGTGCCTTGTGGTAGATTGTCTTCAGAACACAATAAATAGCACATATAATACTATTTGCATATAGAGTATTTATTGCTTGGTTTAGGTGAATATTTTAGTCAATTTTGAATATGCAGAATCTCTTTTCTTTTTAGTATGAAACAGTGTAATGAAGTAAATGTTTAAGTACTTTATTATCTACCATGTTTTCTGAACCAAATTTTAGGCTTTCACTGAAGTTTGGTACCGAACGTAGGAATAGAAAACTGCTTCATAATGGCTTCCTAGTGCTCATCTTTCACTTAAATTTCTAGGGGGATGCTGAAGATTTTATGTGTCTTGATGAAAGCAGAACAGTTTTATATGCATACCTGATTGACTGAACAAATTTTATCTGTGTAATTGCAATAGCTGGGTTCTCTTAAAGGTACATCTGTTTCATTACTACAGTTCCAGGAGACCTTGTCTTGGAATAATATTTTGCTCAAGGGAGAAAAATTTGGTACTGTTTTGTAAGTAGCTGTGGTAGGAAGGTTTGAGGTGCTGTATTCTCCTCGACAGAAAACTAGAATTTTTACAGGGGAGATCAGTGAGGTCAGCATGGTCTTCCAGTGACACTTCTTACCTAAGAAGTAATCCCCTGCTATAATGAGGCAATTGTACAATAGCTGTGTATTATGATGAAGAAGGTACATCTTGAGATGTATTTATGCTGTTAAAGTTACAAAATATTGAATGACTGTATAATGCCATATGTGCTGTAGTTATAACTGCTTCTTTATTTTATGGTAGTTCCCATCTTAGCACAACTCAGGATTTTTCTCTTAGAAATTACACGTGCAGTGTTAGAGTCTGAATTCCTTAAATCAGCTGATTTCTACATACTTGATAGAAGTTACTAATGCTCTCTAAGTGGAATCTATCACTGCACACTGTCAGTTGTCACAATTCATTGATGTGCTGTAGAATTCTGCCTGAAAAGTCTTTTCTCAGTTTCAGTTCTTCCTCAGTGTACAGAAATGCAATCTGCTAATCCTAAATGTGGTAGGTGCAAACTGGCTTGATGTGGACAGACAGATTAGTAACAGTTTAAGAGGATTTCTGTGTTTGTTTTGGTTTTTAAGGAGTCCAAAGTATTTTTGTAATAAGCTTAGACTTCTGTATTGGTGTTGACTTTTGTTTTGGTTTTGGTTTGTTTGGTTTGGTTTTTTTTGTTGGAAGTTTGGTTTGGATTTGTTATTCTGAGGAGGGAAAGTGGAAGGTTAGCTTATTGTAACACTGGGAGTTGTCTAGATGTGTGTGATCTCTGGTAAGGTCAGGGTAAAAAGGATTTTTACAGCTCCCTACATTGATATCTTCTGAATGTGCAGCCTGCAGTACTATTAGAGTTGTCTTTTTAAAACCTCATTCCGAAACAGGCCAAGATTTGTCCTATGTCTAGCTCTCATTTTTTAACAATGCCATCTTCTGTTCTGACTTGAGAAATTGTTAAAATGGGTAATGGATTAGCAAGGAAATTGGATACAATTTCTTGACTTAAGAATTCTACTTTTGGCTTTTAGCAGAGGAAAGAAAGAAAGAAAGAAAAAGTTGACATGATTAATGCTATAAGTCATTTAATTACAGGAATGACTGCAACAGCATTGTTTTCCTACATTTGTCATCCTAACCCTTCCAAAATGTTAAAATACTAGATTAGACAGGGATTTTAACAGATAAAATTTGGAAATAAAAGTCTTTATTTTGGCTCATGTAAAAAGTTCTAGAAGACGGCATGCTTGGACTGAGGCTGAGCTGTTGAGAGACCCAACTTGCCAAAAATACTGCTCTAAAGGGTGAGCTTTTAGTATCACTAAATCAAGAAGGAATCCTCACTTTGGCAATTATTTCTGCTGTTTGATGGAGCAACCTAAGTGTTAATAAACCTGGATTTAGATACACCAGGTATGACACGCTGGTCTTTCAAGAGAGATTAGCTGTAAGCTGGTAATACTGATTTCCTTTGTAACGTTCTATTGGTTTGGGGTGGTGGTGGAATAGGAGCAGCTGCTGGAGATATCGACTGGAACTAGCTGAATTTGGGTTCATTTCTACCTTACCCTTTGAAGGAAGATATTGTTAAGTATTTGCCTTGTATTTGTCCACAAGGATCAAGTGATCCTTTTAGATCAAGTGATCTAAAAGGAATCACTGGCTTGTGAAGTGGTCCATAGAAATAAAAAGAGGAAATTTTTTTTCTGCTCTCTGGAATTTATTAGTATAGCAATACAAATCTAGTAGATGTGTGCTTCCAGGAGACAACTGGAAAGGTCTGAAAATGAAGACTTTTCATTTCCATGTTGCATTTCATCACTAGAAATATTCAACTTAGTAGGCTAAGTTGAAATGTAAATAGTTGCCAGGCTCTCTGAGAAGTTGGTGATGGTTGTCATGCTCCTCTGAAATTTCATTTAATGTGAAAACCAGCACATAACAGGTTTTGATCTCATAAAAATCAGCCTGTGTTTGTTTTTTCTTAGAAATAAAAAGTGGTGATGCTACCTTTGAAATCGTACGTATAGCCAGAACTTTCATACCAGCATCTGGCATTGATCTGGTCTATTCAATTTCAAATTGCTTTATGGTTACTAATTAATGTCCTCACAGACAACTAATAGAGCAATATATTTCCATCCTGAAGACTTAATTTTAAATAGTACTACACTATGTAGAACAACTAACAATTTACCAACAGAATTAAGATAATAGGACCCAATTTTCTTTTAATCTATACTGGTATAATCCCACTGATATCAATCAGATTCCATCAAAATAAGTATGAGCAGAAAACAGGCTTTTAGGTTAAAAGTATCTGAAATGGATAGGGATTTATTGGGAAATTAAAAATAGGGACTTATGAGTTAATCTTTTATATAATAAGTTGTTAGCTTTTGCATAAAGGGAACTTTTATGTTCATTATAGCTGGTATATTTCAATATTGACACTTGTCTTTTCAGTTTATTTATTGACAGATTCTCCTCTTAATGAGGTTTAGATAGATTTTTTTTGTTGTTGCTGTTGAGTCATATCTTCTAATGCATTAGCTTTTTTTTTTTACATTGGCTGCCTGAAGCATGCATTCCATGCCTGTAGCTAATTTGGTGCTTTTGTTTTAACAAGCCTTTCCAAATCTTGCATGCTGTATTTTAAAAAAGTGAATTTGCATTTTATGTCATTTTGACAGCCTTCTAATCTACTGTGTTCCTCAGAAGAGAATAAATAGATAGAATTACAAGTTGTTATCCATGGGAAATCATTTAATGATGTAATTACTATTAATATAGCAGTTAACAATAATGATAAGATAAAAAAACCTCCAGAAGGAATCCTTAAANCCTGGAGCCAGTGCAAGCAAGATATGGGGATGTGGGGCTGTTGGCTTACCCAGTGCTGATGAAAGCAGCAATGCCCTGAACAGGAAACAATAGTTTGCTGAATGACATTATTGCTTAGACTGTTCTTTATCTTCTTCTATAAAGCATACATGAAAATATTTCTTTTAAAAATAAATGGACTATTATGTTTTCAGATGGAGATATTTTATGACAGATTTATCATAAAATCAGATTTATCAAATTTGTTGTATTCGCAATGCATCAGCTGAGGGTTTCTGTCTCATTTAATAGCATTGACTGTCCTCTGTGACATGTACAGGGCCAGAGTATATCACACCAAATTTTGGCCACAAGATTTTTAATTTTTTTTTTAGAAGTTATTGCCTGTGTTACTAGTAGAAGCTAGCCTAGTCCTAGAGTATGTTTTGGAAAACAGTACCTTCAGCATATATTTCTGAATCTATTTCTTGGGAGAGGGATTTTTTTGTTTGGTTTTGTTTTTTCTTTTTATTGTGTGGCAGCCCTTCCAACTCTTGCCTTTTGAAATTAAGTTGTGAACCCATATTTCACCCTTACAGTATAATCTTTATCAATAGCATGCATTCCAGAATAAAT
>VZTR01009243.1:11149-33137 GCA_013400775.1 Chaetops frenatus
AAGACAGCATGATCGCAGTTATAGATCAATGTGTAAAAGTTGTATACCTTACAGAAAAATTACAGATGCCAAAGCTGTAATGTGATGCAATAAAAGCCTGTCTGAGGTACATTCTTAATCTAACAAAGATGACCCAAGGAAATTTAAGGGCCTTTTTGGATGTACAGCACCTGAAGTTCAGGGTTAGGAATGATGTTTCAAAGGTGGAAAGAGAACATTTTAGAATGAAGAAGAGTTTTAGCATTTCACAGTGAAGAAAATTTTAGCAGGACATTCATGATGGCTGTTTAAGTGATGGAAAAAAAAGCTTGATACAGAAAAATCATTGATTCTTTATTTGTTCTTATTGCTTAAAAGAAAAGTTAAAAATTATCTTCCATTATGGCAATATGCAATGTATTCCTTCAGAGTGCTCAAGAGAGAAATTATAGATAATATCTTTTGGATGAGCATTGTACTGAGAATCAATTTTCTGTGAACCTAACAATAACATAAGTGTGCTCAGGGGTGCAAGAGCTATGGAAATAATACTCAGTCTAGAGTTCTGAAAATATTCAATATTTCAATATCTGCTATTAAAAATCCATAAGACATTACAAGAACAGTGTAATGCGGGAAAGTATACTAGGAAATAGTATCAGATGAAGTTTATTTACTTGTGCGTGGAAAAAAATCAACATTCCATTTTTATGAGGAAGAATAATTTCTTTTTGTTTCCCTAAAGTCTCGTTTAAACATTCATGGCAAAATTCTCTGAATATACGTGTACCAGTAGGACTAAACACAAATCCAAAAACTTCTATATTAATGCAGTTGCAAGTTTCCATCTCACACTGTGTTTACTTACTTTTAATAGACTCTATGCTAGTAAAACCAAGAAAAATCAAACACGTACGGTAAAATGCAGCTAATTTTGGATTTTGTGGAATATAATGTATAGGGTATCCTAGATAATTAAATCCTCGTTTTACTCACAGAACACCTGTGATGTACCAGATGGGGATTCTGTGGTTAGGTACTTCAGAAGACTTTCCCTAAAGATATACTGAGATTCTTAAAAATTTGTTTGTTTAATTTTTTTTTTTTAAAAGCAGTTCCTTGTGATGATGCAGAAGTTTACATACCTTCTAGTGATAAAATTAAGGCATGTACTGGAATGCACGTAATTTTTATTCTTCTGGACAGTACAAGCAAATATTTTCTTAATTGCCATCCTAACTCCTGTAAAGCCAGGAACTGAAATCATACAGGAGCTGGTAAAGCTTCATAGGTATCTAACTGCAGCTGGTAGAAATCACCTTTCTTATTAGGTTGTCAGGTATAAATAATATGGCCTTCGAACTCAACCATGAGATCATTTTACTTATTTTACCTCGGTTTAATTTTTTGTTCATCTTTATTCTCACCCTTGATATATATTTAACTGTCATTTTACTTAGAAAATCATCACATAAGATACTTATCCAGAATGTTTTTTTTTAATTCCTCTGTTGCACACTTCTAGGCACTTCTATGAAAAATAGATGTTGTTATGTTCTTTTGCATCTTAGTATTCACTCCATAGACAACAGTAATGCAGTGAAGCATTTAATTATGTTCAGCACTAATATGGATATTATGATAATATTTATTAAAATATAGCAAGATTAGTACAAAGAGTAATTAATATAAACTTGTATAAGATAATATTTTTTCATTGCAAAATACAAGCAAACTAGAATAAACCTTTTCCAAATGCAGTGGGATGTATAGAAACCCTCATTAATGTACCCAAACAACTGTAAAATGATAAAGCAGACCATAATAAAGATCACTTTAAAACCCGCATGTCAGTTCTATTTTTCACAGAGTATGATAACTCAACAAATTCAGCACTAACCACAGCTGCAGCTTATTTTCCAATTTCAAATTACAGAATCACAGAGTCACCTACGTTGGAAAAGATGCCTCAGATCATCAATCCAACCTTTGATTGGTCACCACTTTGTCAACTAGACCACAGCACTAAGTGCCATATCCAGTATTTCTTGAATACATCCAGGGACAGGGACTCCAACAGCCCCCTGGGAAGCCCATTCCAATGCTTAAGCACACTTTCAGTGAAGAAATTCTTCTGAGTGTCCAAGCTGAACCTCCCATGTCAGAGCTTGAGGTGTTTTTGTCCTTTTCCTCTTGTTGCTAGTTGCATAGGAGAAGAGCCCCCACCTGGCTTCCTTCTCCCAAACTCCTTTCAGGGAGTTGTAGAGAAGGAAAAGGTAACCCCTGAGCCTCCATTTCTCCAGCCTAAACAACCCCAGCTCCCTCATCCTCTCTTCACAGGAATTGTGCTTCTGACCCTTCACCAGCTCGGTTATCCTTCTCTGGACATTCTCCAGCATCTCAATGTCCTTCTTGTAGGGAGGGGCCCAGAACTGGACAAAATTTGAGATGGGGTCCCATCAGGGAGCAGGTACAAGCAGATGATCACTGCCCTGGTTCTGCTGGTCAGATTATTGCTGACCCAGACCAGGATGCCATTGGCCTTCTTGGCCACCTGGGCACACACTGGCTCATGTTCAGCTGCTGCTTACCCACACTCCCGGGTCCTTTTCCTCCATGTAGGTTTCTAGCCACTCTGCCCTCAGCCTGTAGCACTGCGTGGGGTGGTTGTGACCCAAGTGCAGGACCCAGCTCTTGGCTTTGTTGAACCTCATACAATTGGCCTTGGCCCATTGATTCAGCCTGCCCAGATCCCTCTGCAGACTTCTGTCCTCCAGTAGATCAACACTCCCATTCCACTTAGTATCATCTGTGAACATACTGAAGGTGCACTTGATCCCCTTATCCAGATCATCAGTGAAGATATTAAACAGGGCTGGCCCCAATACTGAGTCTTGGGGAACCCCACTAGAGACAGTTCACCAACCTGATGTAGTACCATTCACTACCAGTCTGGGCCTGGTGATCCAAGCCAGTTTATTACCTAGTGAAAAGAGTATCTGTCCAAGCCATGGGCTGCCAGCTTCTTCAGGAGAATGCCATGGGAGACAGTATCAAAGGTTTTGCTGAGATTCTATTTGAATGAACATTAAAATATGTGAATGTGTCAAAATACATTCAATAGTATTTAGTATCTTCATTGACAAAAGGATTGAGGGCACCTTCCCTAAGTTTTCAGATGACACCAAAGTAAGGTTGACATGCTGGAGGGAAGTGATGCCATCCAGAGGGACCTTCACAGGCTGGAGAGCCAAGTCCACACAAAACTCATTAAGTTCAAAAATGCTGACTGAAAGGTCCTGCATCTAGGCTGAAGCAATCTGTGGTATCAATACAGTCTAAAGGATAGAGGGATCGAGAACAGCTTGTCAAGACATACTGGAGGATACTGGTAGATGAAATATTGAACACGAGCTGGCAATGTGAGCTTGCAGCCCAGGAAGTGATTTGTATCCTGGGCTGCATTAAAAGATGCATGGCCAGCAGGTGGGGAAGGTGATTCTCTGCCTCTACTCTGGTCTTGTGAGACACCACTTAGAGTGCTGTGTCCATTTGTGGAATCCCCAGCACAAGAAAGGCATGAAAGTGTTAGAGCAGATCCAGTGGAGGGCCATGAAAAGGATAAGAGGGCTGGAATATCTCTCCTATGAAGAAAGGTTCAGAGGGTTGTGGCTGTTCATCCTGGAGAAGAGAAGGCTTCACCAAATACCTTATTGCAGGCTTTCAATTCTTAAAGGGGGCCTAAGATAAAGACTGAAACTTTTTACCAACATCTGTAGTGACAGGGCAAGGCCCAAAGATTTTAAATTGAAACAGAATAGATGTAGATTAGACATAAGAAAGAAATTTTTTTACGAGGGTGTTGGGACATTGAAACACTTTGCTCAGAGAAGCTGTGGACGTNAGGAAGTGATTTGTATCCTGGGCTGCATTAAAAGATGCATGGCCAGCAGGTGGGGAAGGTGATTCTCTGCCTCTACTCTGGTCTTGTGAGACACCACTTAGAGTGCTGTGTCCATTTGTGGAATCCCCAGCACAAGAAAGGCATGAAAGTGTTAGAGCAGATCCAGTGGAGGGCCATGAAAAGGATAAGAGGGCTGGAATATCTCTCCTATGAAGAAAGGTTCAGAGGGTTGTGGCTGTTCATCCTGGAGAAGAGAAGGCTTCACCAAATACCTTATTGCAGGCTTTCAATTCTTAAAGGGGGCCTAAGATAAAGACTGAAACTTTTTACCAACATCTGTAGTGACAGGGCAAGGCCCAAAGATTTTAAATTGAAACAGAATAGATGTAGATTAGACATAAGAAAGAAATTTTTTTACGAGGGTGTTGGGACATTGAAACACTTTGCTCAGAGAAGCTGTGGACGTCCTGTCACTACAAGTGTTCAGGGTCAGGCTGGATGGGGCTCTGTGCAGCCTGGTCTAGTGGAAAGTGGCCCTGTCCTTGGTGGGAAGTTAGAATTAGATGATCCTTGGATGCCACTTCCAACACATACCTTTCAATGACACTATAATTCTATGAAAGCAATTTGAAATTGTGACTTTTTTGAGGTACTATTTTAAGGCCATGAGATCATATTTTGAACATGGCTGTCATGGGCAAAGAAATCCAGCATGATACACTTCCTGATGAGATAAGAGAAGTAAGCCTAAAAGTTTCAGTATAGCTTCATAATAAGAAATGTATTTCATTAAGGAAATGCAAGTGCTATTTTCCAAACAAAGAAGAGACTAGAGGTACCTGAGTATATGTGCTATATTTTTATAACACAGATTAAAAATTACTTTTATTCCTTATTCACATACATAAGAGAAAGTTATAGTGCTAGTTTTCTTTTCACAGGCACCTGAGAATTAGATTAAAATAACACTGAACAAACTCAGAGGCAAAGTAGGATAGCTTTGTATTTGAATTTCTAAAGACTTCATTTATGAATAGATATCCATAGATTATTAGATCATTTTGGTTAAGTAAGTCACAAAACCTATCTGTGAACAGAACTGTACAGAGAAGCGGCTAAATTTGCAGTGTAAGTCAGCAACCAGCTAAAAGCAGAACAGACAAAAGCAAAAAGTTTGGGAACTAAAAAGCACTCATAATCCATAGTGTTTACACTGCTATACTTTTATGTCCCTGTTCTGCCCTTATTACTGCTACTTGGTATGGTACTGTTTCTAGGGAAAATCTACTAAGGCATATCAACCTCACTTTTATAATGGATGAAATAAGAGCCCTGAAAGACTTTTTGTATAAGCAAATATATAGAATTTAACATTTATACTTCTTTTTCTGTAAATTAAAACTATTGACCTGTGAAAGCTGAAAGGCATGATCATAGACTGCAGTTTACAGTATAAAGATCTGAAAAGTACATGGCCATATTGATGCTTTCCTAGGACTAGCAGATTTTTTCCTAAGGTCTACCAAAAAGAACTAACTCCAATAAGCCAGCTGTCACTAGTTCTTTGAGTATGGAGTAAAAAAAATCTTTTATAAACATCTCTTCCTTCCTGGCTAATTTCAGAAACTGGTACAACAAATGGGAAGTGCTTAGTGACAGTTCAGAAGTGGATGAGCTGTCATTTATATCATGCCTTAAGCACAGATGGCCCTTGCCAGCACTTCCAGGCTTCCAGGTGTCCTGTCAGGACATCACTGTTCAAATTGTGCTCTACCTCATAGACATTTTCATCCCTAACTTACAGCTCCTCTTTGCACAGCACATTGAAACTTTGTTAGGAAGTAGTTTTTTAGTTTTCTTAGGAATTACCCTTTTCCTTTCCTTTCAGATAGATTCTGGCAAAAACCTCTTGCTTTCCCATTCTTTGTTTCAAGTCCTGATATTTTGGCTAAGTAGATTAGGGAAAAAATTATCTTGTGGCTTCCTTATTATTATCTTTTCTAATTATTGTGAATTCATTAGCACCTACTGTGACACAGTCTGCATGTATTTCTTTAACTGTAAAAGGGCATTAGTAGACCAGTGGTGCACAGGATCNGAGAAGAGAAGGCTTCACCAAATACCTTATTGCAGGCTTTCAATTCTTAAAGGGGGCCTAAGATAAAGACTGAAACTTTTTACCAACATCTGTAGTGACAGGGCAAGGCCCAAAGATTTTAAATTGAAACAGAATAGATGTAGATTAGACATAAGAAAGAAATTTTTTTACGAGGGTGTTGGGACATTGAAACACTTTGCTCAGAGAAGCTGTGGACGTCCTGTCACTACAAGTGTTCAGGGTCAGGCTGGATGGGGCTCTGTGCAGCCTGGTCTAGTGGAAAGTGGCCCTGTCCTTGGTGGGAAGTTAGAATTAGATGATCCTTGGATGCCACTTCCAACACATACCTTTCAATGACACTATAATTCTATGAAAGCAATTTGAAATTGTGACTTTTTTGAGGTACTATTTTAAGGCCATGAGATCATATTTTGAACATGGCTGTCATGGGCAAAGAAATCCAGCATGATACACTTCCTGATGAGATAAGAGAAGTAAGCCTAAAAGTTTCAGTATAGCTTCATAATAAGAAATGTATTTCATTAAGGAAATGCAAGTGCTATTTTCCAAACAAAGAAGAGACTAGAGGTACCTGAGTATATGTGCTATATTTTTATAACACAGATTAAAAATTACTTTTATTCCTTATTCACATACATAAGAGAAAGTTATAGTGCTAGTTTTCTTTTCACAGGCACCTGAGAATTAGATTAAAATAACACTGAACAAACTCAGAGGCAAAGTAGGATAGCTTTGTATTTGAATTTCTAAAGACTTCATTTATGAATAGATATCCATAGATTATTAGATCATTTTGGTTAAGTAAGTCACAAAACCTATCTGTGAACAGAACTGTACAGAGAAGCGGCTAAATTTGCAGTGTAAGTCAGCAACCAGCTAAAAGCAGAACAGACAAAAGCAAAAAGTTTGGGAACTAAAAAGCACTCATAATCCATAGTGTTTACACTGCTATACTTTTATGTCCCTGTTCTGCCCTTATTACTGCTACTTGGTATGGTACTGTTTCTAGGGAAAATCTACTAAGGCATATCAACCTCACTTTTATAATGGATGAAATAAGAGCCCTGAAAGACTTTTTGTATAAGCAAATATATAGAATTTAACATTTATACTTCTTTTTCTGTAAATTAAAACTATTGACCTGTGAAAGCTGAAAGGCATGATCATAGACTGCAGTTTACAGTATAAAGATCTGAAAAGTACATGGCCATATTGATGCTTTCCTAGGACTAGCAGATTTTTTCCTAAGGTCTACCAAAAAGAACTAACTCCAATAAGCCAGCTGTCACTAGTTCTTTGAGTATGGAGTAAAAAAAATCTTTTATAAACATCTCTTCCTTCCTGGCTAATTTCAGAAACTGGTACAACAAATGGGAAGTGCTTAGTGACAGTTCAGAAGTGGATGAGCTGTCATTTATATCATGCCTTAAGCACAGATGGCCCTTGCCAGCACTTCCAGGCTTCCAGGTGTCCTGTCAGGACATCACTGTTCAAATTGTGCTCTACCTCATAGACATTTTCATCCCTAACTTACAGCTCCTCTTTGCACAGCACATTGAAACTTTGTTAGGAAGTAGTTTTTTAGTTTTCTTAGGAATTACCCTTTTCCTTTCCTTTCAGATAGATTCTGGCAAAAACCTCTTGCTTTCCCATTCTTTGTTTCAAGTCCTGATATTTTGGCTAAGTAGATTAGGGAAAAAATTATCTTGTGGCTTCCTTATTATTATCTTTTCTAATTATTGTGAATTCATTAGCACCTACTGTGACACAGTCTGCATGTATTTCTTTAACTGTAAAAGGGCATTAGTAGACCAGTGGTGCACAGGATCATATAAAATAAGATAGCATTAATGGACCATGAAATTATTATAGCTGGTAATTAGAAAAGAGGAAGTGAAATATTTATTTCCAAATTGTCTTTTGGCAAGCACAGAAAGGAAAAAGTGAAACAAAAGGCCTTCCTATATCTTTTTGCATGTGCATGGTCCTCAAAACTGATATACTGCAGCTGTTCAGAACATGTATGTCTTGTTTCTAGAACAGATCCTCTCTATAGCACTGCTGTCCCTTCTGAATTGAATTTGCACTGAAAAAATATTTGGAAAACTAGTGCTAGAGACTTCTGTAGAAGTAGAGCAGATAACTTCAGTATATCAAGTTATGAGGTCATTACAAGATAATTTGTACTAGCTGGAAACAGTAGATCGAAGCACAAGTGGCCTGAGCATTAATGTACATCACTGCATATACTTTTGATGTATAGATTACATAGAATATAAATGAAACCAATTTGATGAAAAGATTATTTCTATCATACAAGTAACTAAGCATGAAGGAAAGATTAATACATGCATATACATTATAAGTATAATGGAAAAAAATAGCCAGCAGTACTAATATGCAAATAGTCTTGTCTGCTTTTATCCTGATCTGTAGTATATTTATTATCCTGAAATAGTTCAATTCATATTGTAGTTATGACATTTCTTACCTCAAAGTGGGCAAAATGAGTTCTAAATTTTTGTATAGCACTGCTCCAAGTACAAATACAGTTGATTCATCTAGTTCTGAAAAGAGTAAGGAAAAAGATTTTAAAATTCTCTTTCCCAAGCTTTCATCAACATAAAAAACTCAGAATATCATTTATCTTTGCAATACTAGTTTTATTTTAAATAAACTATCATAATTTTGAATTATCTCCTGGAAAAAAAGTCTGTCATAAAAATGTAGCACTGACAGGAGCATATCAAAAGATTTTAAGCACTGAAAATCAGATTTTAAAAAAATCCATCATTGTAAACTGACATCCATGCTAGTTCATTTACATTTATAATTAAGCATTCTCAAAGAGTGTCTGTAGAATTTAAGGTCTAGTTAGTAAATTCTCCAATGTCAGGGAACTGCACTGCAATGATATTTGTAAATTGTATCTGAAGTTAGGCTAATTTGCCTGCTGAGCTTCCTTTGGTTAAGAGTTATGTTGGAATGACTTTCTGCTGGAGCACAGCAGCTTCAGGGGGTTCAGCAGAGCTGCACTTCAGTTCACCTCAAATCACACAGATTAAATCCTGTGCACAATAACTAAGTAAAGCATTGTCTCTTTGGTGTAGAAAATAATGTCTAGGATTTATGCAGTACTTTTTGTTCAAGGTGCTGAAATTAAGCCCATTCGTTTTCCCCTAGGATAAACTATGGGTACTGTATTCCTTTTGAAGAGGAATAAAAGAACCTCTCCTATATTATACAGTGATTCCATGAGACAGATGCAGAGCTTCCTTGCTAAAGCTACTAGAAAATTAACATGCTGATGTGTTTTTTTACCTGTTGACATAGGAGTGAAGATATTTTTTGGAATGACAACCCTGTCTTCTGAGTTCCGTGCCCAATCAACCATTCCTTTTCTTCCTTTCATGGGGAAATTGATGTCAGTTAAAACGGATGCAGCAGGAAGCTTCTGAATGCTAGCCACTAGTAAGAGAAATCATAAAATCAAAATTTAAAATTGTGTTTCATATGTTAAAGCATCACAAACAGTAGAGCAATAACAAAACTTTTAATGACACATTTCAAGAAAAGAAGGAATTCATAGGACATTAACTGGCTCAGAAAGTATAATCTTCTCTTTATTATGCAGTTCTACTATGGATTAATTGTGTGGTATTGATCGTAACATTTGTCAGCCAGATTCTGATTAAATTTCTTAACAGGGATTATTGAATGTACCAACTTGTACCCTGAAATTCACACATAAGGACATTGTTGTGTCTTCAGAGCAAATTCTAAAATGATCAAATGCAAAAATAAAAGTAGGAGGATGCTGAAAATTGCCTTGGGAAACGTAACTTCTAGATACACACTAATGAAGCAATAACAGAGCTTTTATCCTCAATACAAGCACATTTTCAAGATAGATCCATTAAGGAGAGTCACATATTAAAAGACCATGTTGTTTTCACACAAAGTAAAGTAATGCAGTATAGCACTGTATTTCTTTTCCTTGAAAGGTCTAATTATATTGAATCCTTGAATCCTTAATTATATTTTTTCCACCTAAAAAACCCCAGCACCAAAACAAAATCAGTGTTATATCTAAATAGATATATCAAGACAGAAGAAATAGGTATCAAATCTAATAATAGTCAGTCTGGAATTCGGTTTACTCATTCCGGTTTTCTCCCTGTTTTCTAACTCAACTATCATCTGGAAATCAGTTTCAGCTTTGCTGTGAAATCCAAGTACAGCTCCATGGCAACATTGTCAGTATCTAGTAAGACTCAAACTACCTTAAAGGAATTGACAGGGCTGCAAGCGTTTACATACACTCAGAGAGATGACAAACAACACACTTGGAGCCTAGCTCCATTCTTAATGTAAGCCATGTTGATAGCCATTTCCTGTGCAATGCCCTTCCTAATCAATTTATAAAGATGCTAATGCAGTTGGAGGAGTTTGGATATTAGGACTACACTTTGATCTGCATAATGGTTTCACTGCAAAGACTCTGCAAGGGGGTTAAACATAAATACAATGAGGGACAGCTGTAAAAACAAGCAGAACAGCAAAATTAAGGTAGAAAACCATCAGGTGTCTCATCAGAAGTTTCTATTTGAAAGAAAACTGTAATTCAAATCCAAAAGAAGAGAAAAATTAGGAAGCTAACAATATTAACTCCACAAATGTATTCCTTAATACTCACTCTGCTTTTCAAATTAGACTGGTTATGTATTACGGAATCACATTAATGAGGTGGTACTTGAGGTTGTTTCAGACTTTCCATTATAAAACTATCATCAGGGCTTTATAATGCTAGTTACAATCCCCTCCAGGCTGCAAATGGCAAATCCATTCCCAGCACCAAGGGGATGTTTAGTCTTGTGAATTTTCAGGTGGTGTGTGGAGGGAATAGAGTTCAGGTGTTTCAGAATTACTGGGGCATAAAATAGATTGCATGCTTTCACATGTGATCAATGGTTATACAGAATATATTAACATTGTAAAAATGGATTTTTTCCGATAGTTCTTAAAATCTAAAAATAATTTTATTTTCCACACAAATAAAATTAAACTAACAGTTATTCAGTTTTCAAAATTAAATACAGCCTGTATAAGAAAATACTGGGCTTTTTTTTTTAATTTGCACAGTATTTATCTGTGCATCTACCTATCCATCTATCTAATTAGGTAGTAGAGCCTTAATATTTCATCTGCCTTTTGGATGACAGTTCCCTTTATTGAAATAGGAAATCAATGTTATTCAATGGAGTTCACTCTGCAAAACAGAAAACCACTTTAGGACTGGATAAATGGTGAGGGTCTAGGATAGTACTTTCTGTAGTCTCTCTCTGTATTTTAAATAGGGCCATTTATCATGGTACCTAAACAATACTCAGAACCAAAAATTCCAAAATACTTGTTATTGTTTAGGTGATGAATAACTAAATCAAAGCATAAAACCTAAACATTTGACTCATGGGTCATACAGAATAAATATAAATAAATGTGCTTATATGGCACTGTTTGGTTTAGAGTTGGACTCAATGACCTTGAAGCTTTTTTCCAACCTAAATGTTTATATCATCTTTTTATATTCCCATTCATGGTTCAGGTAATTTTTTTTTACTTACAATCAAACGAAAGTCTTGTTTATCAAGCCTGATCTCCTTTTATGACAAGATCACCCAGCTGATCAAAGGAAGCCAGCAGATATGAACTTTTTGGATTTCAATGAAGCTTTTAATACTGTCTCTCTCAGAAGCCTTCTGTTCAAAATGTCCAGCATTCAAACAGATCATGTGATGGGTGAGCAACTGGCTCACAGGTAAGGCACAAAGGGTTACTGTGAATGCAGTAAGGACTGGTGACCTGTTACTAGAGGCTCCATCCTCAGCCCTCTTCTTGTCAACAACTTCATAAATGACTTGGAGGGAGGCTGGAAAGGATACTAAGCAAGTTCACAGATGGTATAAAACAGGGAAGAGCTGCTGACTCCCTCAAAGGCAGGGAGGCCCTGCAGAGAGTCTCTAATAAATTAGAGGGCTGGGCAATCACCAATCATCTGCAGTTCAAGACAGGGAAGTGCTGGATTTGGCATGTGGGATGGGGCAACCCTGGATTTACATACAGACTGGGAAAGAACATTACTCTGGTGACCAGTGGCAGGATCCAAGGGAATGGCCTTAAGTTGTGTCTGCGGAAGTTTAGGTTGAATATCAGAAAAAGGTAGTTGGGCACTGGAACAGGCTCCCCAGGGAAGTGGTCACAGCACCAGCCTGACAGAGTCCAAGAAGCATTTGGACAACACACTCAGACACATGGTGTGATTCTTGGGGTTGTCCTGCACAGGGCCAGGTGTTGGACTCAATGATGAGTCTGTTCCAACTCAGCATATACTCTAACTGTATCATTCTGTGATTTAGTACAGGTGCTCACTCTGCACAACTGCAGTGCAAGCTGCAGGTTGAGCTCTGGGTGGTGGAAGCCTGAGACAGGAGGCTTCATTCAGTATTTTTTGATGCACTTTGGTATGAACTACAAGACAGTACTTCAATTACACATAAGAATACATACTTATTTAATGTTTCCATAGTAATTATCGATTCAGAAGAATCCATGTAAGTAGTCTAGTCTAATCAATTTAGTGATTGCTTTGAACTGTAATGGATTAATTCTTAATATTCTTTACAAATACTTCTCCTTTTCCCTTTATTTTGATTTCATGTTGCAGTTGCAGACGACCTATTTGATACTGGTCTACTGAAAATTTCAGAATTGGCAACTACTAACTGATCATACTAAAACCAAGTAATACAATATATTGTTGCAACTGATTAATGCCAGGTTGATAGGAATAGACAATTTTCCATTGCTATACAAATGACCTGGTTACACACAATAATATGGGAATGATATTTAAGTACATTATTTGGAAAAGCACAAAAGTGTCAAGAAATTAATTGTGTCAAGAAAACTCGGTGTGAAAAAAATAGTGTAGTTCCTGTATGAGTAGCTCTTGTAGATCATGGCCTACAAAATAAAAGCTTAAACGCATTGCCTTGATCCCTATAACCCTGAGTGAGTTATAAGCTGCCTAATGCAACTTCTAGTAGCTCTCTGATACTGGTTTGCTAAACAACAAAAAGATAAAGCAACCGAGTAAGTGTCATGAATAATTTTCCCCTTCTCTTTAGTATTCACCCATTAGCCTGTATTCCACAAAAACCGGTAAAATTTCTGAATTGGCCCCTTGAGTGGTATTAATCAATTTGAACAGAAAGTCAGGTTCACTGAAAGGCATGACAGGAAAACATCTGGATGTTTTCTTATGGACTAAATGCAACTTCAGCTCTCACAACAGAGATTCAGGTTTTAAAATTACAACATGCACAGGACACCTGTCCCCAGAGTCACACCTTGTGCCAGAGAGTATTGTCCAAATGCTTGCTGAACTCTGGCAAGCTTGGTGCTGTGAACACTTCCCTTGGTACTGTGACGCCTTTTCCAGTGCCCAACCACGCTCTGAATGAACAACCTTTTCCTAATATCCAACCTAAACTCCACCAACACAGCTTCAGCCATTTCCTCGGGTTCTGTCACTGGTCACCAGAGAGAAGAGTGCAGCACCTGCCCCACCTCTTCCCCTCACCAGGGAAGCTGTAGACCTGATCAACAGGTTTCTACAGATATCTCCCTTTAGCTGCAATACCAGTTCTGATTCTGCTTTCTTATAAGTGATAATATTCTGGTGTGTTGTTCTTTATAGCACAGTAACCACGTTGGTCTGTAATTTGCAATAACTTAAGATACAGAATTTGACTTCATTTTAGTTACAGACAGTAGAGAATGACTGTGTGTGGTAACAGTATTGTTTGCTATTTTCTTATCCTATTTTGACTTGCTCATTTATGGTATACTAGGTATGTATCACTCAGTATTTAGTAAACTTGAGTTCATCAATTAACACATTTTGATTTTTGAAACAGACAATGTTTTACTGCCCTTCTGGAACAGCTCCTGCTAAATCTATTTCTGGGTAAAATAGTATTGTTATTGACACAGATGATTTTAACAAAGAATATGAAAGTTTTTTGTGTTGAAATTCAGAATGCTGAGCATATCTGCAAAACATCTGTGTTAAGATGACTCAATTAGAACAATATTTATAGATTCTAGAATTATTCTTTTGACCCTAAATGTAAGACCTTTGTTTTTTATAGAATAAAGACGGTTATTTAAGTCAGCTCATACTGGATACATGGGGAACAAAGTCTTGCCTGGATCATCAACGAAGAGTCAGATGGACATATCAAAGATATTTAAACAGATTTTCTCTATCCACTCAAACACCATGATTTTAAAGAAAATTTGCAACAAACATAAATGGTGAAACCCCTATTTAAAGGAGACTGATTTGTGGATCTCCAGATTTGCTACAGAACTCTGCATGTGAGCAGGCTTCATTAAAATCCTTCTCTTAGTCCAAAGATAAACTCACTTACCACCTACAAGCTTCTGTATAACAGAAGGACTGTGGTGAAATGGCATGCTCTTACATGAACATGAGAAAAACAACAAGGTAATTTTCCTTCTGTAAGTAATATTCATGAAATCTCCTCACAGTGAACCAACATCAAACTATGTTCAGAAAGATGCTCCTAAGAAAATATAACTTAACAGATCTCATAGTTCTTACAGCTATCCACACAGAAGTGACAATTTCTTAAATTAGAACCTACCGCTCCATGGGCAGACAAGACAGGGATGTCCCTAGAAGCCTGCTGTGCACTTGCATTCCTGAAGCTCACCAGCCCAAAGCAGCTACCATCTCACTATTCAAACTTTGGGTAGCAAGACACAGTACCAATATAGCCAAAAGCAGTAGACACTTCACAGATAATTTCACTAATCAAGGATGAACTATTCATGAATCCTTCCTTTGGTGTCAAGCAAATTCTGCCTTAAACATGCTCACTCTTTGAAGGGTAAGAATAATGCCTTGGTTAATCAAGAAGCTACCTTAAGAGTGACCTCTGAATATTTTCCTTCTGTTTTCTATAGAAAAAGCAGTGGGGAAGAGAGTTACCCATTACCATAATATGATAAGTATGATATATAGGACAAGTAAGAAAGCAACAGTTTCAGGCGATGATCAGGATGCATTTAATAATAACTCAGACTTTTTCTGCTACTTACATAATTTAAAAAAAAAATCATAGGCAGCAGGCAAGTGTTTTCTTTTGGTTGTGTGTACTTTTGTTGCTCAGTAACAAATTCTGTATTTGAGGAAAAACTCAAGAATATACAAATTTCATTGACTCATGAAATATCACATATGCATATGCAGTCTCACAAGTGATTTCTGATTGCACATTCATTATGTTAAGTTTGTACCAGGTATGGAAACAAAATATAAAAATTAAAAGTTGAAACAATACTTAGACCATTAAAAATTGTTGTTATAAATAAGAAATCTTTCTTAAAAATAATTACGGAAAATATTACTTTTTATTCCCTGAGAAAGCTAGTGCATGGAAATAGCTATAGCATCACAGAATTTTTATATGTTCCAGGTACTATTTCTGCATGTTCCCTGGGGTCAGAAGTCAGAAGTAGTGGAAGGTTAGCATTTTGTAATTTTTAATCATTTTTACTCTTTACTAACTAGTAATGCACACTGCAAGTTTAATATGGCTATTAGAAGCTGGCAAACATGGAATGTAAGGAACAAAATCAATCTTCTAATCTGAATAAAAAATTTGAAGAAAACCCAGTTGAATGAATGAAAATGTAAACAATTTTTTTTATGAGCAGTCAGAAGAAAATGAATTCCCATGATAAATGGAATGCTTCCTGAAATATGTGATTATTTAGAAAAATGCTTTAAACATATGGTAGGAAGCTGTACTTCATTAATTAGAAGACATCTCCACCTTCTGGGCATTATTCTGAAGAAGATATGAGCAGGCAAATAGACACACAGCCACATCAAAGGTACTCTGTTTCTGAAGGAGCTTTATCTGTTTCCATTCCTCTTAGTATTACTGTGCATTCATGCTACTAAAACAATAGTCTCAAGCAGCCTCTCATGCCTTGTCATAAAACACTTCTTAAGGAAAAGAAAGACTTGGCATAAAGTAAGACACAAGACGGAGACTGATGCAGGAGATAGATAGAATTGACATTTAAGTGCATGAGTTTTAATTTACAGACATAAAGTTGAAAACCATGGGCAATACTGAGGGGGCAAGGTCCCCTAAAACACCATTTTAGATTGACTGGGCAAGTAAGGTGCAGAAAAAAAGTGTTTTTCAGCCACTAAGGTGACTGGAAAAAGTGTCTGTGCTGATGATCCTAGCTAATAACAAAAGCAAGGAGAGTGAGACTGAAGGCTATGTTAAGGTAGTGAGCTCAGAAGGTGGGAATGATGATGAAGCAGAGAAGGGAGAAAAAAGAAAAGCTGAGACTGAGAGATCATTTACGTGTTTATTTATCAAGCTTACTCATGGTTAGATATCCAATAAAAACAACTAAAGAAAGATGGGGACGACTTGACAGAGGACAAGAGATCAGTAAGAAAGCAAACATATGAAAATCATTATCAGAGAATTGATAAAAATATTCTATGAACACTATATTGCTTGGGTTAATGTAGAGCAGAGTAGAATGATTGCTTCCCAGAAGTAGGAAATTGAAGCAAAGAAAAGATGGCTACTGTTTTATTTCTAGGGGAATGATAACTAAATCTATCATTTAGAAATCTATAAAGATGTGAACTAAGTTATTCAGAATATTGAAAAATTATGTAAGAAGGAAATTCACAGGTATGGAGATAGAAAATTTGATGTAGAAAAACCACACACAGAGGAAACAAATATTGGGAATCAATTTATGTTTTTAATCACAGCTTTTTGTAGCAAACTAAAACCAGATCTCCACTATATTTTATTGTTGAACAGCTTTTTCATAATCATACAGAATGGCATTGTGAAAAAATTTCAGATACCACTATGAGAAAATTAGAAATGAGAGAACTGTAAATTACTCTGGCATAGAAATGCAGAGATTACTAGTATGAAAGCAGCTAGTGAATCCTGAACAGTAAAGATCGATTAAAAGCCATATTCTGCAAAACAGTGGATATGGAGGAAATGCTTGCAGCTGGCTCCTGTTTTTACAGCAATCCAACAGGAATCTCTAAGTTTCTCTATTTTCCTTTCCAGAAGCAGAAGACAGTGATTTCTTTACACTTCAGATCCTTTAAGGTTGAGAAATAAGACAGATAAGATCCTCAGAAAGCTCAAGCCTTTAGGTATGTGTACTAAGCAGATTGGTCCCCTCTTTAAATGCATCTGCAGTTGCTTTCTATTTTAAAACCTGGCCAAGTCTGAGAAAGACTTACTAGTTTAACATTGCTTGCTAGAATACTGACCTCATGTTTTTATGTTTTGAGCACTTAAAGTAGGAAGATCTGCATGTAATCAGGTCCCCCTCTGAACATGGGGCCCCCATCTCAAGACTTTATAAACCATACCTTTCTTACCTTGGATGAGAATGTCCATTAGGATTCAAGGCTATTACCATCAAAACCTATCTAGGAGCAAAGGAAGACCAACCCCCTATTTGAATATTACATTTGACAACTGCCATAATACATAAATCAAGGGTTCAGAATGAAGGAAGGTTTGTTTAATTCATCCCAGATAACTGTGAGGTGTCTCAAATTAGTGCTTTACTAAACTCTTGACTCTGGTAATTTAGGAGACAGAATTTTGTCACAAGCTTAGCATTTCATGGTCAGCATCAGACTACTTTTGTAGTGTTTATCTACCATTCTGAGTTCGGCATTCAACATGATGCCCAAGCTGTCAGTACGAGTGCATCTCCATTATACGCGCGCACACACACACACGCCTACTCCTCTACAGCTTAAGGTGCAAGTACTTAAAATTAGCTGTGAATTTATGCAACTTTGTAGATGAGATCAAACTACAGTGAAATGGGCTGTGAGAAGTGGGGGGCCACAGCCCCTTCACTCTGGAGCTGCACTTAAGCTGAATTTCCTGCGACTGTGCATGGCCATGTATTTTGGTTTTCTGAACCTTGACCTGTGGATTCCACGTCAATGTTGAATGACCTTGGACCTACTTTATCACTGTGGGCTTTCCTAAGGACAACTGGACCAGATCCTGACCCTGATGCTTTGATTTGACTTCTTGGCTTGATGTCAGATCTGCCTCATTGTTATGGACTAATCTGCTGATGTGGAATATTAGCTGGGTCTGGCTACCGTCATAGACCTTCTCTACTCTTCTTGTTTGGATGCTGTGGGACCTCACTTTTGCCAGTGAGGCCAGCATGTACACCCTGCTGTCTCCTGTTTTCTTGCTCAGAGCAGCCTACTCTTGCTTCTCCTAGAATCCAGCAGCTAATAAGCATATGCTGGAACACTAAATGCCTTCTAGACAGGCTTGAGCAGAGTCACATAGAAAATATGAAACAGAACTGTTAGAAACAGAGATCTCCTGTGTCTCAGTTTCATGCTGAGGCCATGATTTTAACCTACCTCACAGGAGTTCATAACCAGGTCTTTGTATTCTGGAGGCATGTCTAATTCATCTTGAATATTCTCCATGGAAGACATAAACTGGATTAAGGTTTGCTTAAGGGATTGTAAAAGGTTGTCCTGGGGCACTGTGAAATATAATTGTCAGGATAATGCACACATGCTTTATTTAGATTGTTTACATCATGCATGGCAGAACAAAACCCAGTACCTCAGTGGGACATATAGACACTATCCAATATAAGTAGTAAGTAATACTAATTAGACTGAGCTTGATTTACTTGTTCACGTTGTTGAATTCTAAATTAACTTTAATAACTCGGGAGAAATATCTCAGTGTTATTATGGTCATTTCAATAAAACAACTGCACAATGAGGAGATGCTTTAAAAAAGATCTAACTAGAAAATGTGGCCTATAAAGAAGGACAGAGCTTGGTTATTATGAGTTGTTATAACGGAATCACATGAATCACTATGGCATGAGGACCTTGTGCTCAGCTCTTGTTACCTAATTCTGGTCATCCCATCTCCAGCATCCCCCAGTTCTTCCCTCCCACTCCCCACAAATGAGAGGCTTTTCATGTTTATCAAAGTTGTGGGAGGAGGAATCAAAAAAGATCCAAGCATCTAAGAAAGAAATGGAAACAGTCAACTAGCCAGCCAAGTCAGATGTTACACCATTACTGTTTCCCTTGTGAGAATTCAGGTGTCTTACATTTTCATTCGAGTGCAGTTGACAGAAAAAGATAGAGATGCCTAATCACAGCTGCTTGTGTTGCCTTCTCAGGGTTTTAAAAAATCATCTGGATTTTGATGCACAGTGAACTTAAACTGCATATAGGAATACTGGATTAACCCTTGCTTGTACTGATGAGTACATAAAATGCACATTCTTACTGAGCTCAATGTCAAAATTAAACAAAGAATATGGTCAAAACAGCATAGCATTATACATGTGGCAGAGAGGCTTCTAAGTCTTAAATACGTCTATTTGGATTCAGACCAAATTTTCAGAAGCCCTTAGAGTACCTTCAGTTATGCTTTTAATGCAGTAGAGAATGACCATTTTGGACAGCTAATGTGTAGAAAACACTGTGAGTAAGAAAACATCTCAGGTTTTCCTGAGATGTGACAGATACAGTCATAAGGAGCCGTCATTGTGCCTGGCTCCACAACATTTGCATTCCTAACACAAGTTCTTGATGCCACTCTGCCCTCTTTTTGGCACTATATTCTACCTGAAACCTATTTTCTGTTACAGTTATTCCAATACAAATTTGGGGTTTATTGCTATTGTTCTTTCTTCAATTTCTTGAGCTGTTCACTGCAATATGTTTATGAAATATTTATTCAGAATAGGAGTCCCCCAAACTGGAACTATACTGCTTCAGTGAACTATCCCTTATTTTCTGGAAATATTGCCTGTAGGTAGAAGCTCTATAAAGTTAAAATGTGATTCTACATTGTGCAATATTCCAGAAAACAGAATTATACCTATGAGCTAAAGTGGAAAGGAAGAGTTTGCGCATGTTATTACATAAAAAAATCATGGTGTATTTTTTTTAAAAGCAGTATCATGAACATGAAATATGAAAGTAAGAAGCAGGGATGGAATTTTTGTTTTCTACTGATCAACAGTTTTTGAGACCCACCAGTACAACAAAATGTCTACAATTAATTTCCTGTACCTGAGAGTCCTAACAAAGAATGAATAAATGTACATGCCAGAGAAGCTATAAATTTACTGAAAATTTTTCCAATTTCTTTTCTAAAATAATCTACACATTCAGTCTTTCAAAATTATTCAGTGCCAAGTATTCTAAACCTGAGTCCAGTTCTGGTATTACTGCCATACCTTATCTGGGGTAACTTTAATTATCTCCATAGCCAGAACTAGGAGATAGCCAGAAAAACATAAAAGATTTCTTGCCTTCCAACAGTATTTGTATTATAATCTGTAGTCAAGATGCCTTTCCTACTATACATCATACCCAGGAGAACGGGATAATCGAAATGTGCAACTTATATATGATACTTCTTCCCCACCATATCCTGATTATAGCATTGTTACCCATCAAACAGTATTTTACAGGATCCTGGGAAGAAAATTGCTTTCCCCCCCCTTTATTTATTTTCCTGCCTCTTTTCTGTGTTGTTTTTTCAGTGCTGTTGCTCTTATAAATTATTTTTTATGTACTAAATGGGTTTTCTGTCTCTAATCTCAAAACATCTAAATGGTGCTTTATTGGAAACTAAACTGACTGCACTCTGGTGGCAAACACTCATAATAAAATTTCCAAACTGAACAAAAAATGAACAAAGTTAGGGGTCAGTGTAAGGATGCTCAGTTATTTGATAATATTTCAGAACAGTCCCTTTTTTCAGAAGCACATATGTCGTCAGCATAATCTGAACCAATCTTGATGGGAACTGTGGCTATTAATGAAATCTTTATAATTTAAAAATCTGTGTTGTACAGTTACATTAAGTTTATTGCACAGGGACATTTGCATTGCAATGAACCATTTCCAAAAGATGCTCAAAGTCATCTTTCAGTACATGTGCTGAGATAACATACCTGTTCCAGTGCTTGGACAAAATGAATTAGACATAGAATAATTTTTTCCCCAAAACTTAGACAAACAGTCTCATCTGTAAGAGGGGTGGAAAGGAGGACTGAGAGAGCTATATGCCTGTCAGCTTGACCTCCACATCAGGTAAGGTCTTGATTGAGCAGATCCTTTTGAGTGTCAACATGTGGCATGTGCTGGACAACAAGGGAATCAGGCCAAACCAGAACGGGTTGAGGTTCTGCTTGACAGATCTCATTACCTTCTATGACAAGGTGACCTGCTCAGGGGATAAAGGAAAAGGCTGTGGATATTGTCTATCAAGACTTCAGTAAAGCCTTTGGCACTGTCACCTCTGGCATTGTCTTGGAGAAGCTGGCAGCCCATGGCTCGGACAGGGACATTCTTCACTGGGTTAAGAATTGTCTGGGTGGCCAGGCTAGAGAGTGGTGGTGAATGGAGTCACATCTAGCTGGCAGCCCGCCACTTGTGGAGTTCCCCAGGGCTCAGAACTGGGGCCAGTTCTGTTTAATGAATTTTTCCACGATCTGGGTGAGGATATTGAGTGCATCTTCAGCCAGTTTGCAGATGACAGCATGTTGGGTGTGAGAGTTGGAAGCTGGAGAGTAGGAAGGCTCTGCAGAAGCATCTGTACAATCTGGACTGGTTGGCAGATTAAAATGGTATAAGGTTCAACAAGAAAAAGTGCCAAGTCCTGTATGTGGGTCACAATAACCTCATGCAGTGCTACAGGCTGGGGACAGAGTGGCTGAAAAGCAACCCAGGGACTTCAATAGTGTGACCAGCTGGACTAGGGACTGTCTTTTTGTGTCTGGCACTGGTGAGGCTGCACCTC
>VZTR01009243.1:41257-57975 GCA_013400775.1 Chaetops frenatus
GTGGTGTTTTTTTTTTTTTTTTTTTTTTTTTTTTTTTTTTTTTTTTTTTTTTCTTTCCCTGCACTTGAAAGGCCAGAAAATGAAAAAGAACTTTGGCAGTATGCCATATCATTAGCTTGGTATAAACCATGTTAACTCCATATTCTCAATGGAGCTTCAGATAATAGAACTGCTTCTGACACAGTGAAAGTAATATGCAGAGCTAATAGCTGGCTTTATTCCTACTTTAACTGACTTATAATTTGTGGTGGTTTACTTTTATTCTATTTAATTTTTTTTCTTTCACTTTCAGTAGTGAGTGAGTAGCAAAATGTTGTAGAAATCATTAAAACTGGGGCAGAACTTTGCTATTTGCAATACTTAGCCACACCGTCTCCAGCTGCTGTACTACCAGATGATGGCTGGACACTCTTGTGGTAACTCTTTCAGGGCCAAAAAATCCCAGAATGAGTCACCAGTCTGTGTAGAATTGCATCTTGTTATTGGACTGTGGTACTCCTGTTTAAGGAAGGACTGTATTGTTTGGAATATCTTGACACTACACTTCATTGAACATGATTGTTCCCACTTGCCACTACCTTACTATGAAATGAACTCTCTTGGGTGTGCATTGACTCCATTACTGCATTTATGTAAGGTTACCACCACAGATGCTTAATCTTTATTCCCTTAAGCCTCATTCTACCTGGAAATTGTTGGAAGTCACCTAAAGGTCCACATGTAGGAGGCAAAGGAGGGAATAAGGTCAGGTATTTAATTTCTCAGGTCAATAATTAAATGCACCAGTTAAAAAATGGCCTGTCATACAAATTGATTCCTTTAGAAAGCAATAGCTTTTAAGTACTCATTTGAAGAAACAGAATGATTCAGAAAGGAGTTTACAGAGGAAGAAATTTAGAAATGATACAACAATATGAAATAGAAAAATACTGTAAAAAGGAATTTCCACAAATGGGCTGTAGATATTACTTTCTGTTTCATTTGGAGGCATTTTTTTTAATAGGACAAGAAGGTGTATGTCAGCATTTTTATAGCTTCCATTTCTTTAGAACATTTTACTCCACTTAATATAAGGTAGAGAAGGGAAACACTTTTGATTATTCCAGTTTCCTATAGCACCCATTTAAAATTACTGAATGGGTAATTTATTTAGCTTTATCTTTGAGGTTACTTAATAAATTATATACTCAAAATAACTATGGAATTATGACTTTTACTAAGAGCATAGCTAGGGAATCAAATTAAGTTTTTATTCACATTTGTGAAGACTTTGATAAAGATTCATGTAGACATTCCCTTGATATTTGGAATTTTTAATCTTAAGTAATGGAGAGTTGTATTTTCTCAGGATCATTGATTATGCAGGTTTAGAAAAGAGAGAAAAAATCTACTCTTTTATGCACTATTCACAGCACATTTTCAGGGAATGTGAATCGTTTAATAAGCTTTTTTTATACTGAGGAAGAAATACAAGCTCTCGAGCATTTCCTTCAGGCATTAAGTCAGATGCTGCAATGAGCTAGACCTTCAAAGCGTGCATGGAGTCTTTCCCCTTTAATCAGTGGAGAAAGCCTGAGTCTTCTGAAAGCCAGCATATTGATCTGATCAAGGAATTGCTGAGACTGCTGCAAAGGAAATTATATGAATATATATGGAGCAGAAGTACGTAAGAGTATAAAAAAATTGCAATTGACCTTTCTCTGTAGTTTTCCTAGTCTTTTATCTATTTTTCCTCTTCTGGAAGCCTTTAGCTATGGTTTATTACATATGGTTTGAACAAGTAAAGAATGCAGAAACAGGAGAGTGATAGTGGCAGTGTGTAAATCCTAGGACTTGAAGGACCTTTACAGAACTGAAAAAAACCCTGTGATAGGTGTACCCTTTCACATACGTAGAGCATCTGCTCAACCAACAGCATAGAGGTTTGGGGCAGAAAAGACTGATGGGCTACATCCAAGTGTTAAACAAAGAGGATGAGAACCAGGAGCCAAAGTCATGAATGAAAAGAATATGTGGCAGAAGACTGAACTTCTCAGACCACCATGTCTGCAATCCAAGAACAAGAGTGTGATCAACTGTGCACCACAGGACAAGGAGAAAAGCATTAATTCTGCCTATGCAGACTGTTTCGTCACCTGGACTATTCCCTGAATGATTCCTTGACAATGTTTGGGTAGGCGTCACAAATTAAACAGTGTGGACAGGTGTAGGACCATTCCAAAGCCTGCATTTTGTTCTTTTTGATTCATGTTTATAAACACAATCATAAAAGCCCGATCCTAGCTTGAAATGGGAAGATGATGGGCACTGGCTCTTTTCGGCTGTTTTAAGAGGAAATGGAAACTGTCAAAAAAAGTCTATGTAAAAACATTATGTAATAAAATATAAGAAAAAGTTTTTTTACCTAATTGTTGGTTACTTGGTGTGTAGTTTCTTAGTTATTCAAAAGAGCATATAAATATTCCATGATTTAAAGAGGATTTGTGTTTTTATATTTATTAAGAATGTATTTCATTGCAAAACCATGCAAGTTTCACTTATTTTTCCCTTGTGAGAATTTGTTCCTACAAAAGCCACCCGTAATTATATTAATCATCACAGAAATATTTATATATGAAGTATGACACACTACAAGGAGTGATTCCTGTTCACCTTCTTAAAGTAGCAAGTGCAATTCACAAATGGCTTAAAGGTGAAATTTTCCTTTGTGAAAACATGAGGTACTCCGGAATAACTTGATGGAAACAGGAGAAAAATCTGAATGGCCTTTTGGGGCCACTCTACAGGATTTAAATTTTTATTTGTCTGGTAGATGCAATTTTCTTTCTATTAGGAGAAAATGTTGAAATATTAGCAGCTGAACTTTTATTAACTATAAATACCTGTTTTAAAATTCACACTGTGCTTTAGCACTCCACAGACTCAGAACAAGAAGTAATTTCATTCCAAATGAATTATGAATATCTGTGTACAAATTTATTGAAATACTTATTTCCTGACTGAAAATTTTAGACATTTTCTTTATACCTTTGTACAAGTTAATATCAAGGCTGTGCCTTTTTTTCATATTTATAAGAAGACCCTTCAAAATTTTAAATAAATTCAGTCTCTTGGTATAATCTAGGCCAGTATGGCATTTGTGATATATGAGTCAGGGGATCTCAAGTGCTGCATTGAGGACACACATCACTAATTCTAATACAAAAAAGATAAGCAGACTAAGGCAGATGTCATTCAGGTAAGTAAACAAACCATACAATGTGAAGAAGTATCTAGAAAGTATAAACAGGATTTACAATTTTCAAGATGTAAAAGTCTTACCCTGGGATAAGGTGAAGGAACCCACAATAACAGAAAGGAATCCAGCCTGTTTATTTTCTAGCATTCCCAAAGCTCAGCATGTGTACCATTGCTCATGTCTTATAGCTAGAGTAGGTACGTTTTCTGAAAGCTCCCTTGGTCACAAACATTTCTAAGTGTCTCTAGCTAGGACTGGAAATTTTAAGATACACTCCATATGCCTGAAGGATTATTTAGTGTTTTTCTAAAATTTCATGGACATGAACATGGAATGGGAGATTGAAGGTGTAACAATAAAGTATGCACAGCAAGGAGACAATGGACACTTTCAAAACATTTTCTACCATATGGCATCCTAGACTGTCTGTGAAGGCAGAAATCAGACTTTGTACCCTGCCAATGTTTATAAAACTTATATAAGCAGCTCACTTTCAAGTTTAAAATGAAATGTTAATTACTATACTGAATCAGATTACTCATTGGTGTACCAGTGTCACAGCAGCCATTTTTAAGTTGAAAGATAACAGGTTGTGAGTTAAAAGTTGATTTATGCATGGAAATATGGTTTACACCTCTTCATTTTTTCATATAATATTACAGCTAGCTGCATTTGACATGTAGACATACATCTTCTTGTTTCTATTTTGTTCCTTGTAGGACCTCAGCCTCATGCTTATTCAGAATTTAATGTGCTACAATAGTTAGGAATCTTCCTTTTTTCCTGTGAGCAAGATTAAACAGAGATGTCAGCCAAGTTTCGCTTTGTATTCACTTTCAGTTGTGTACAAGCAGTCCCTTTTAACAATCTGTTCTCAAATATCTGTTCTAATGATTCTATCTCTCAATCTGATTTTTTATTATTATTCTTTATTTATTTTTTATTGTTTTGTTTTGGATTTTTTTGATCATTCAGTTCTGAACCTCCCTGTGTTCACAGGTTTTATTGACTCATAAAAAACCACTCCTCTTTGGTTTAGATTACATGAATCATTGAAACACTAGCTAGTCACTGGCCCTTACAGCCAGTGGCAGAACTTCCACAAGGCAACCCATGCCCTTATTTTAGATGTCTGAGATGATGAGTTGCTCTCCTGAGCAGTACTCTCTCTTGATTTTAAAGGAAGCTTAGGGAGACTTTGGTGAATTTTGTGATGCTTCAAGTAAGTAAAATGAATCCAAACCATATAATCTCAATAGAAAAGAAAGTTGCAAGTGATAGCTACTGAAAATGTAAAAAAAAATTCAGTACTTTTTAAGACTGCTCGTTTTGCATGCTAATGCTGTTATTTCTCTGAATGGCTTGATCTACTCCCTCTTACATGCTCTATCAAAACTGAATTTAATCTGCCAGTGAATTTTTCCTTTTCATTTTGCTGTACCTCCTGGAGACCTTCAATCTTTCCTGCCTTTTACTAGTCTAAGTAACTGTGATATCTGCAAATTTTATAAAACTACTGATCATTTAAACATCAGTATTCATAAAATTAACAAAAAGTATCTTTTTGCATTGCTGAAAATTCTTGTTTGTTTTTCCTTTCAGTTCTAAATAACTTCCAAGACAACATATTGCACTTCAAGATTATTTGTTTTTTCAGTAATACCATCTTAGAGATGTAAGCTTGATTTTTGACAATAGAACATCCTTTAACCATTTTTTTGGCTGCTGCTCTTGAGGAAATTTATTTGACAATACCTGGAAAATTTTCCCTCATAAAAGAATCAAAATCTGCCACAGAAATACATTTCTCCTAATACTGCTTCCTATTTCCAGTTCCACATTCCACCTATATCTCTAAAGACAGTTATGCATGTGGCACTCCAATCTTCCAATTAGAAATTTTCTTTTTAAGTTGAAGGTTGAATATTTCTTAAGAGCAGTTCATCCACCTTTTATTACATGTCTTCAAAACTCTTATGATTCACTGGGATGAGAACCTGAGAACCCAAATCAGCCAAAGCACTGAGATTATCTACTCAGGCCTCTAGTGCTCAAAAAAAAAAAAAAAAAAAAAAAAAAAAAAAAGCTATTAAAAGCCAAGATTAATTCTTTAATCTAAAATCAGGAACTCATCTTTTAAAACAGACAAAACTGAAAGCTGAAAGCTATTGGTTAACAGAAAATGGTAACATGATTTAGAAGCTTTTGTCCCACTGCATGTTGTATCCTTGAGGGTGGGTCTGTGCTTTGAGGGAAATCAGGGACTCTGAGTGGTAGCAAAAGCTTCTGTTTGTTCACACTAGCATTTTCCTGTGCCTGCTCAGCTGGTCTGGAGGAGGAGGAGGTGGAGGAAGAAGAAGAAAAAGAGCAGGATGAGGAAGGAGGCTTCTACCTCCTATCAGAGGGTTTTATTTCACCTAGTTATTTCTTAAAGGAATATAATACAGAGCACAGCGATAAAACAAGTACCATCTGTCCCCACCATGCACGAACAAAGCAAGTTGTTGCTTTTACATTTATTAAGTTTTTTTGTGGTATATTCTCTATCCTTGAGAGGAAAGCTAATAGATGGGTCTTGCTTTAATGGAAATGCATTTGAATTGACTGAGCTGTCTCAATAACCCAATAAAGCACAGATATTGGGTCATCTGGATTTGAAACCAGTCTTTGATGTTTTGTTCCGAAGAAATGAAAGATTTGTGTTAAAAGCCATCACAATGAAAAGTTTAACAGGGGCATAGAAACTGTACTTTTGGTCCTTTTAGCTATTTTCAAATCTATTATAATTTGATAGCCTACCGTAGAGTTAATGTACATTTCATCACTTCCCATTCGTCATGAATTGTGAATGTGCAATGGACAGACATTGCAGCATTTCTGTTGTGTAGTAGCTTTTTAAACCACAGCTACTTGTTTCTGTGTCTTGAAAGAAAGAGAAAATAAAATCCCCTCTGTGGAAGATTTCAGGGGATTAGCATATCTGTGAAATACAATTAGATGCTCAAATTTTGTATCAACTACCATTCAATTAGAAATGTCATTCAATTAGCAATGAACTTGTAAACTGAAATTAGTAGAAGGAAACCAAGAACTCTGCATTACTGTGAAATCTACAAGAAAATTGGATTTTTTTTCTCTGACAAGAAGCTGTTCATATTCAGTTCATATTTAAAATCATTTTTCTGAACTTTAAAGTGATTTGAAAATGAAAACACAGCAAAACGTATTTAAAGTATGTGAAGGTGCTGAGAGAATATTTTATGGTAAATAACTGTTGATTAAATAGGACCCCTGTCAGCCTCACATCTGTGCCTGGAAACCTCATAGAAACTATTCTAAGGTAAATGGAGGACAGGGAGGTGATTAAAGACAGCAATACAGCTTCACCTTGGGCAAGTCCTGCCTAACCAACCTGGTGGTCTTCTGTGATGGAGTATTAGTGGACAAGGGAAGAGCTACAGATGCCCTCTGGACTTTTATAAAAGCTTTGACACAGTCCCAACAACATCCTTCTCTCAAAATCAGAGAGATGAGGATTTGATGAGGGGACTCTTTGGTGGATGAGAATTTTTTGGTCACATCCAGAGGGTAGCAGTTCATAGCTCAGTATCCTGATGGACACTGGTGACAAGTCATGTCCCTCCGGAGTTTGTGCTGGGACAAATACTGTTTAATATCTTCATCAGTGACAAAGGGATCAAATGCATCCCCAGCAAGTCTGTAGAAGGCACTGAGCTGAGTGGTGTTGTTGACACACCTGAATGATGGGATGCCACCCAGAGGGATCTGGAAAAGCTCAAGAACTGGGCCCAAGGGAACCTCAAGAGGTTCAACTAGTCCAAGTGCAAGGTGCTGCACCTGGGTTGGTGCTACCCAACCCCTGGTATGAACACAGGCTGAGGGAATGAACAGATTGAGAGAAGCCCTGAGGAGAAGAACTTGGGTATACTGCGGGATCAAAAGCTAGACTTCACCCAGCAATGTCAGCTTGCAGCCCAGAAAGCCAATTGTATCTTGAGCTGCATCAAATACAGCAGGGCCAGCAGGGTGAGGGAGGTGGTCCTGCCCCTTGACTCTGGTGAGACCCCACCTGCAGTGCTGCATCCAACTCTGGGGTCCTCAGCACAGGAAGGACATGAATCTGTTTGAGTGGGTCCAGATGAGGGTCAGAAAAATGATCAGGGGGCTGGAGCACTGTCTATGAAGACAGGCTGAGGGCGTTGGGGTTCTTCAGCCTGGAGAAGAGAAGGTCTCAGGTAAATGTTATTGCAGCCTCTCACTATCTGAAGGGAGCCTAAATGAAAGATGAACAAACTTTTTAGCATGGCCTGTTGCAATAGAACAAGGGGTGATGGTTTTAACCTAAACAGGATAAATTTAGACTAGATTTAAGGAAAAGGTTTTTTACAATAAGGGTGGTTAAACACTGAAGCAGGTTTCCCAGAGAGGGAGTAGAAGACACCCCATCCCTGGAAACATTCAGGATCAGATGGGATGGTGCTCTGAGCAACCAGAGTGAGTTGAAAATGTCTCTTCTGACACAAAACATTCTATGACTTTTTTTTTATGAACTATTGGATTTTTCTGTTTAAAGTTGAATATAGGTAAAATTTCGGTCTCGTTTATGCACAGTATCTGCTTCCTGCATTAAATGTGTTTGTCGACTTAAAAGAATATCTTCATACATAAGACCTTACACATTTATAAACTCTTGTTAGTAGAATTATTGCTGACCAGTCAAAAACTGCATAGTTTATTCTTCTCAGTTGAGATCAGCATAAATATTCCCTAAATTCCAAGTACATAGGCAGTCAGATAGTTATGCCAATGCCCTGAGGACAACCAGAGAAAAACTGAATTATTCCAGATACATTCCTTTCTTGTTAGTGAAAATAAGAAATTACTCCTTGCCTTCTGTCCCCATCTCAGCATGTCACCTGAGCTCAAGTATTCTGATCAATGATTTGCACAGCAGTGACCCTGCCCTTTTTCGATGGCTGACCGAGCATAGGGAGGATAAACTCATGCCAATATATCAAGGAACAGAGCGAGGTAGTCAGATTAAATCTATAAATTAATTTTCAGTTTTCATCATTCATTTCTCAGTTTTTTGCTATTCCTTTGATGGTTTTAGTAGTTAAGAACAGACCTCCTGAGTGCCTAAAAATATCTCATATGTGGGAAGAGAAAGATAATCAAAAGAAAGACTGTAAAGATTCTGCAGTTATCTAAACCAGCCAGTGCACAGCACAGTGTCTGATTCAATTGGAATGTTGTTTCCCATGTGAAGCCAAGAATATGTAGAGACACAGATTATTTGAATGCATCTTTTTAAAACATTTTCCCATTTGATTTTTTTCACATTTTTTAGAGGACAAACAGATTAGACTGTACTACAATGTGCCATTAGCACGGACTGTGCTCTTTAAATAAGCTCATCTTTTTATTTTGTCATAAAAATGTCATGGAACAAACATTTCAGAAAAGATACTTTCCTATATAAATTTGTGCAGGGTCTAGCATAATGAAGGACTGGCAACTGGAAGAAGCTTTAAGTGGTATTACAGTGCAAGCAGTTGTACCACAAAAATAATAAATCACCCTACTGCAATGTTTAAAACATTTTAAGACTGCCAGAATTCTTTTGGGTGAGTCCTTTGACATGTCTCCTGTACAAGGTTGTGCCTTAGAGGCACTAGTGTTTACAGTCCTGTCACTCTGTAATAGGAACTGGAGAACAATAATAAATATTTATTATTGTAGAGCAGCAAGCTAAACATTTAATAGGGACAATCCAAATTTTTCCCTGCTTTATTCCACCAAGTAATTTTTGAATGACTATATTTTCATATTCATGCTAATGATTTGCTGAAGAAGTGATTGGCAGTAAAATGTTAACTTACAATCTGAAAAAATGTATTGACACCAGAAGTTTTGCTATCAGACAAACAAATTTTGGATTTATTCCTTACATACAACTTTCTAATACTTTCCTCGCACTATAAAAATGCAGCTACAGAAAGTCAATAGAGAAAAAAGGTACTAAACAAAGACAAAATTATTAGAGAACAGCTATTCAAACTAATTTTTTAGTTCAATTTTTAAAAAGATGCTGCACTATTGCAGCTCCTTTATGACTACTAATAAATGTAATTGAATTGTCCGGCATTTTTATATTTGATGTTTGTTATTATATGACTATTAGCTGGCAACTCTCCAGTAGCAAAAATAAAGTTTGAAAAATAAATCTGAATAAAATTTTGAAACTGTTACACATAGAAAAACTAACATAAGAAATTCTAGGCTTTAATTGTTTTGGCAACTGATGTATACTTTTTAAATGATTGCTCATCTATGCTGATCATTAACACATCATAACACGTGCAAAGACTGTTCTTTGGGAGAATGGAATATTAAAAGACAATGCCAACAAAATAAAAACTTACCAAGGTATTAAGTATATGAATATTATTTAAATAGCACAATTTTATAAATTAGCATTTGAAACACTATGTGTCCTGGAAACACTCTAACGTACCTACAGTTCAGAGTATTCTGGTGAGTATTTTCTTAATTTTGATTCTAAAAATTTGCATGTAGATCTTGAGATATGATTATGAAGATATCCAATGTGTAAGCCACTCTGCATGTGCTAAACCAGAGAGGAGATAACCAAGCAACAGATAATCTGGAGAAAGAGGAGCAGCCCAATCTGGATTGTGATAGAAGCAGCAACTCTATAGTACATACTTGCAACTTCTGATTTTCAATAGGTAATAAATTTGATAGAAGAAATTTCTATTTCTTACCTACATTTCCAGTCATTAAGTATGAATTCTGAAAGTCCATCATTCCCATTCCAACAATGTGTATAAAATCTTCAATCACCTGCATTAACTCCACTGAGCCTGGATAGATCTAACAAAGAAGGTCAGACATGACATTAATTATAATATAAAAATGTCTGCAGGAGCAAATCCAAATAAAACCCAAATGCCATCAAAAGCAAATTGAGACATAACAGTTGAACAGCTCTTCCTGTGATTCGATATTGAACACTTTCTGTTCCTGTAAAATAACCATTTTGCTATTAAATCCTCATATAAACAGACAATAGTTCCCATAAAGTTATGTGAAATCAACTTTGCACTGGAACTGTGGAAAATGTTTCCTCTAAGTCACAGCGCTTACCAAAACTTGGTGGCCATTACTTTCATTAATGTTTAAAGTATTAAATAGTACAGAATAACTCTAATTAAGATATTCTTCCTTCCTCTGAAGATATCTTCAGAAACTTCGGAACTACTAATACAAACAGAAATGCAAATCTTACTGTGGCCTTGCCAGTATAATAACCTTTGTTGCAATAATCAACATGCAAGTAAAGTTAAATTTTTACTAGTGGTATTACTCTCATTGCTGATATGGAGTAGTAGAATCATAGAATATTGGAAGTTAGAAGGGGCCAGTGGAGATCATCTAGCTCAACCGTCAGTGCAAACCAAGATCAGCTCTAGCAAGTTGCCCAGGAACACATCCAGTTGGATTCTGAATGTCTTCCAGGAAGATGACCCCAGAGCTTGTCTGCACAATGTGTTCTAGCATTCAATCACTCCCTCTGCTAAACAGCTTTTCTTACACATGAATGGCATTTTCTGAATTTTAGTTTTTGCCTCTTGTTTTTTATTCTGTCACTGAACACCACTGAGACTTACCTCAGTCTTCTTAACTCTTTCTCCCTTTCAGGAACTTTTAATATTGCCAGGATGCTTATGTTTCCAAGCAAAATAGTGTCAGCTATTTCAGCTTTTCCTTGCATATCAGATGCTCTAATCCCCTAAACAACTTCATGGTATTTTTCTGGGCTCATTCCATTATTTTTTGTCTTGTACTAGGGAGCCCAGAACTGGCAAGAGTAAAGTAAAATAAATTGCAGCAGCCTTGGTATTGCTAATGTAGCCTCTTAATCTGGCTTTTAAAATTACAAAAACACATTTCCAAGAAATATAATTTATTTGGAAAGCTGTAAGCTACTAAAAAACCCATTATTTTTTATATTTAACAATAAAGATTCATCAACAGAGATCGTACCAGTTATTAATAAGACTGAAAGTTCTGTTCATATCACATACAAAAAAATTAACTTTTGATTTTTATTGCCTGTTACAAACAAGACAATTTTCAGTAACAGAGTATCTTGCAGTAGAAAAATAATGGATGACCTGTTCATGGTGTTTTTTCCTTCATAATAGGGAAATGTTCAAAGTTCACTTTATAAGCAATATTCAACCCATTCTTTTCACTACTGGGACTGAAGACTCTAAAAAAAAGCCTACAGAGACTATAAATTCCAGCATGCTGCACTCCATCTTCATCTTGCTCTATCTATCTAGATCCATAGTTGCTTGGTTCAGGATAGAGAATTTCACAAGGTGATCTGTTTTCTACATGGATTTTTTTAATAAAAGGTAGGGCAGTAATACTATTTTGAAGGAGAATTTATTATGACAATTATGATCCTAACAGGTTGCAAATGCCACTTCAGGTGACAGAGACTTAATGTCCCTTTCCCTAATGATGCATTTCTGAGGTATTAAGTGTGGGTTTTGCATCCATCTCATTCACTCACAGATTATGTACTAAGGAAAAATTTCAGTGAGAATCTTTAAACCGTCACTCTTACATATAAAATTGTACAGCAATAAATTGTTGAGCAGTCAGTTGAGCAGGTACTCCACGTTTTTATGTATCTGAAGTACTGATTAATCAATAGGATGCCAGCAGATCTTGATGAAGAATAAGCAGAATAGCTCCCATGTTTTGAAACTCCAGTATAAACTTACATATTGTGGATTGAAATGGTTTCCTGTGTGCATTGCTTGACATCAGCTCTTAAAAAAGGCAAGTATCAAAGTGAGTGCTGCTTATCTGAATGCTATATAACCTGTAATTAATGGTTATCAACTGTTGGCATTTAAGCTAGAAAAACAGATGTGCTGAGGCATTGCAGCTGTATACTTGATTGAAAGTCAGCTATTTGCTGACAGTAAGATTTTCTTTCCAGTAAAGAATCTAGAAAACAGGGTAAGAGATCTATGCTAACAGTAGCTGTGGAGTTTAAGAAAACTATGCAAGCTGGCAAAATGTTGGTTTGACTGCACCTAGGTTTGTAATGTTTTATTACAGAAAATTCAGCTGAGTGGCTAAACCAGAAACAGGATCACCTTTATTCACTAGTGCCTGCTCACTCTTCCTAGCTAGAAGAGCTACTTGCTTCCAAAGTTTCTTTCTGCCTCCTTATGTAACTGTACAAGAACAGTAATAAGACCAGTGGCATTGGTTTTTGGGGGGTCATATCTCAGTGGTCTAAGATTTAGTGAATCCCCTAGCTTTGCAACCAGGAACCTACGACCCCACTACTCCTGTGTTCAGCTCATCTTGGTGGTTTTCCTGGGTTTCTGCTGTACCCAGGTCTGTGAGACAATGATTTACCAGGCAGAGAGAAGGAGCTATGGAAAAGCAGAAGTAACTTGTTCCCTCTCTGTTTTTCAACACCACTCCTTCTACCAATGAAATGGTAGCAATGAAAAGAGGGAACTGGAGATTTATTGTTGCCTCATTGTCTCCAGATTCTCAGCATTTCCTCTTAGTGCTGTCATCCTTGAATCTCTGGGGTCAGAGGGCAGATATGGGGTGGGTAAGCAGGCAAGATGGAGGTAGAAGATGAGGTCAGTAACACAGGAGTGGTATCACGTCTGTTTATTAGTGAAGGTAAAATAATTGCTTAATATAGCAATTATATTATAGTGTCATTTATAGAAACTGCCCACATGTATGTGATTTTGCTGTTTCCATCCATCACCACTAAAGAAAATGACACACTTTGTCTATTTTTGTATCTGGCTCCTACAGAGAAAAACAGAAAAATTGCAACTGAAAAAATAAGATTCCCAGCTGAATTGTATCAGGTCAGCTGCAGCATAATGTGACTACTGCAAGGTTTGAATTAGCAGTGAAAAGTCCTGATCTTCACTTTCTTAGTGATATCATAAACATGAACTTACAGAACTGAGGGTAAATAGCTTCAAAGACCTCTAAACACCTTGTGGTTTATTTAGAACGACACAAAAAGTGAACCATTTATATAACACAGTCACAATGACTACTCAAGAGTAGAGCAAAGATCTATTGTAAGCTGTTTTCTTTTCTTTGACAGTGGCAAAAAGCTAATGTCTAAGGAAGAGTATAAAGGGGCAGGAGCATAGTGATACTTGCTTGGAAAGTCTTGCCCAGCTTTTTTGGCAAAAAACTGCCTTAAGCAAAACCACAGATTTTCTTTCATAAATTTACCTATTTATGTTTTTAACTTGTGGCCTTTAAGTTGCAAGAAGTTTTGCAAGCTAGTCTTCTATAGAATAAGTATCTCCTGTATTCATTCTGAATCTGCCACTATTTGATGTCCTTTACTTATTTTACAAGAAGCCCAAGTGAGTAGATTAACTCCTGCAGCACATTCTCCAAATCACTCCTGATTTTAAAAGCTTCTATTGCAAATAAGTGCACTTGACTCTTTTCTGTACTGAAGTATCTTGGTTTTTTTAATCGTTCTTCATAAAGAAATGTTTCCCTGCCTTTGAGCACTCCCACAAATTTTCCTCTTTACATAATTATGTTCATCTCCATTCTCACTGTTATTTGTACCTGAATAAATTTTACAGTATTATGGTCATGTTCATGAACACAAATCTTAACATCATCCCATAATTTCTTGGTATAAACATGTAGGAAATTCTCATATCCAAGCAAAAACAAAGGAGTATATTTGAATTTTAAACTCTTTTATCATAAATTCATGATCCTTGCTAGACTTCCCTATTTTATAAAGTGTTATCATCATACCTTAGTCCAGAACTTTGTCAGTCCTGAGGATCGCAACTGTTCTTCAAAAATAAAACCTTATAGGAAAGGTCTACTGTTTGCATTTCTGTAAATTGTTTAGAGATGTTGTATGAGGTCTTTGGGTGAGGTGTGACATGTTTAACAAAAGCAGCATTGCAGCTAGCTCTTAGTGGCATTTTTCAGCTTTTGCATGTACTTCATTACAATGTCCAAAGCAGAGACAGTGAATAATCTTATGGAATGTTAATAAAAATCTGTTTATCAAAAGAAGCAACTTATATTCTAAATACAGTTTTTCAATATAAGGAATTAGCCAGTGGGTGCTAGAATTGCTCCTTTTAGAAAACGACCATTTTTTTCTCCAAATATTCTCTCACTTACGATCTCCTTTCAACTACAGCAGGGTGCATCTTTAACCTGATTTCTGAAACCATATATTAAGCTTCGTCAAATCTTACCTGTTGTGCATCTTCCCATTTCTCTTTGTTTTCTTCATCTAAGAGATTACTTATGATTTGAAAGAAGTTCTGAAAAATCAATTAAATAAAAGACTAAGCAAAATTATTTCAAAGATATGAACTACCTGTAATCTGACATTAAGAAAGCTTTCCTTTCTGTATTACAGATGCAGTTCTGCAGCCTGTCTTCTGTCAGTGGAAGAGATGATGTAGCAATATAATACATTGGACTGATATGAGGGCACATATTTTATGGTAATTTTTAATTTTGGGGTATATAATCAGGTTCCATAGTACCTCTTCATATGAAAAAAGAAACGTTTTAAACTTGCTAAACTTCTAAGTGTGATGGTGTTCTATTTGCAAATTGCTCTCATTTCAGAAACTAGACAACTATATATTTTGCTAAAAACCAAAGTACATTTAAGAAATCACCAGTCTTGGGTCTTTAGGTTCTATTCAAAATGAGAAAATGATCCTTAATAACCATGCATAGGGCATTCAATGACATTTCATCAGTCAATACTGTTTCAAATCAGACGCTTCTTACTTTTATACATCACACTTGCCTCTATCCTTTCAGGAATTTCAACATAAAAGGAATTAATAATTTCTTTTTCTTTGACCTTAAGCTGGTAATTTCTTTTTTTGATTCTCCTATTCATTTAAGTATAAGGGGAAAAAAAAGGCAGGACAGTTAGATACAAGTCATACATTTAAAAAATCACTTTTCTCCAAATGTTTGTGGAGAAATTTCTTTCTAATTTTATCTGCTTTCTCTAGCAATTTGTATTCCCAACTTCTTGATCCTTAAAAGCTAAGAATTTGTGCAGTCTGTTCTCATCTCTGNCTGCTGGAACTCAGATTACTGGTCATTACCTCACCTGCACTTACTTTTTATCCATTTTGGGGTATAAACAGGACTTTAATAAGGTTTAAGTAGGAAGCAAGTTTAACTCATTATTAATGCAAGTACAAAGGATTTGACTGCACAATGACTGAAATTAGAAAGGAAAAACTTCCAACATTAGTCTATGGTGAATATGCTTGAAAAGACATTAATTTCAAAACGGAGATATCACAGACATTTTAGATGTTTCACAACTATGTAAGTAAAACATTTTAGGATGCAAAATTGAAAAAAAGCTTGTGAAAACTATTTTTTACCTAATAATATTTTACCGGTCTAACCTGGTCCCAACACTAAGCATTTGACAAGCAAGAGGATCTACCTTTGCCTAACCATTAGGAAGTTAACTAACTATGGTTAACTATATATACTAACTATAAAATTCACATGGATAAAATTTCTTTACCTTGACCAAATTTACTCTAGATGAGACTGACACTTTGCTGAACTTGGACTATATAAACCTGTTCATTAATGAGGCTACAACTCTTTTCTCACTGAGGTCACTAGCAAAATATCCACAAGCTTCAGTAAAACAATAAACTTCATGAAAAGAAACAAAATGGCTCAGCAAGCTCCTATGAAAGTTGTAAGTAAGCATTTGGACAAAATGAGAATTAATGATAGAACATAAAATAAAAATTATTTCATAGTTTGATCCAATTTGCAGCGATACTAAAGAATTTCCAGTCAAGTTGAAAATAAGAAGAGTTGATATATTTACATACTGTTTATATACCTGAAATACATTTAATCCCTTTCAGACATCCCATACCAAAATAAAGCACAATGAAAGGAGTTACATTTGGTATTTGTTACAAAGGATTTGCCAGTTTAACCAGGTTGGCAAATCACAATTCTGTAAATACTTCAGCTATGAAAAATGTACAACTTCACTGGTCCCCCATGTAAAATAAACTATATTGGTAAAGCAGTTTCATGGCACTATAATCACATTTATTTTAGGGCATTGTAATTTTGGTGAAGACTTCTACTAGGTAGAGTCGGCCTTATGAAGATTTTGCCTGAGGAAAACAATTTTCTAAACATGTTGGTTCTCAACACTTCCAGCACAATACTGAAGAAATGCAGTGGATTGAAATTTTAAATTTAATTTATTAGGGCATCAGTAGCAGTCTAGCTGCAGCAGAATGGAAATCAGTGTGGGATACTTTACTGTATTAGAGAGTTGTTTTGCATTACACTGCAGCCA
>VZTR01009245.1:4045-29722 GCA_013400775.1 Chaetops frenatus
GCCCAGCCCAGCCCAGCCCAGCCCAGCCCAGGAGGCTGTGCACAGCTCTTACTGCCATTTGGGGCATCCTGTATAAGAAGAGCTTATGGCCAGCAAGGCTGGAAGCTGGCATTTTTCTGTGTGTGATTTGTTCTTGGGTTAGATTTTTGAGGTACGATTTCTTTTAATTTTTTAAACATTGCAGAATAGTCATAAATATACAGATTCTCAGTTGCGTTATTAGGCACCTAAGAACTGCATGTATTCACTGAGGGGAAATTATGTTTGACCAAATCTGATAGCCTTCTATGATGACATGGGAGATGGGTTGATGAGGGGAAAGCAGTGGGTGTAGTCTGCCTTGACTCGGCAAAGCTTTTTGCAATGTCTCCCACAACATCCTCATAGGTGAGATCAGAAAATATGGGTTAGATGAGTCGACAGTGAGGTGGATCAATAACCAGCTAAATGGCAGAGCTCAGAGGATCACGATCAGCAGAGTACAATCCAGCTAGAGGCCTGCAGTCAATGGTTTTCCCCTTTGATCAATACTGAGTCCAGTCTTATTCAGCTTGTTTATCAACAACCTGGAAATGGGGATAGAGTGTACGCTCAGCAAGTTTGATGGTGATATGAAACTGGTGGAAGTGGCACAACTCAAGATTATGCTGCCATTCAGCAGGTTCTTAATAGTTTGGAGAGTTGGGTGGAGAGACACCTGATGAGGTTCAACAAGAGCAAGTGTAGGGTCCTGTACCTTTGGGAAGAATCACTCCAAGTGCCAGCAGCTCTGCAGAAGAGAACAGCTCTGCAGAAGTGGCTACCTGCAAGAAAAGGACTTGGGAGCAGCTCTGCAGAAAGGGATTTGGGACTCCTGATGGATCACAGTTGACTATGACCTGGCAGTGCCTTTATGGCCAGGAGGACTTATGGGGTCCTGGGGTGCACTGAGAAGAGTGTGGCCAACAGTGTTATGATTCAATGGATGTGAAAGTCCTCTGCCCAAATTAAGGTGCAAACGAGACCAAATGTTCAACCATGTCCATTTAACAGTACAGGCTTTATTATGCAAAATTGCTTGTATGAAAAGAAAGGAAGGGAGAAGGAGAGATATAGTACAAGTAGAAGATAGTTGCCACCATGGGTGCAGGATCATCCCATTAGTCATTCCGTGCCCTGGGCTTCTTCTGGTGCTGGGTACCCACTCCCTGCGTAATTTTTATATAGTACCTTATTTGCACAAGAAAGGAAGGTAAGAGTGGCTTTCAGTTCCTCAATAGAAGGATGTTTTCTCCAAGTTTTACAACCGAGTGTTTATTTCAGGCGTATACTACAAATGTCATTAACCCTTCCCTTACTGCAAGCTGAGGGAGGTAGTGCCCCTCTACTCAACCCTGGTGAGGCCGCATCTGAAGTGCCACGTGCTGTTCTGGGCTCCTCAGTACAAGAGAGACATGAAGCTGCTGGAGAGGGTTCAGTGGAGGCCACAAAGAAGATTTAGGGTCTGGAGCATCTCTGTGATGAGAAGAGACTGCAGGAGATGGGCTTGTTTAGTCTACCAAAGACTGAGAGGGCATCTCATTAATGCGTATAAATATCTCAAAGAGGGGGTGTCAGGAGGATGGTGCCAGACTTCTAATGGTGTCAGTGACAGGACATGGAGCAATGGCCTTTAACAAAAATACAAGAAGTTTTACCTCAACATGAGGAAGAAATTCTTTACACTGAAGCTGGCAGAGCACTTAGAACAAGCTGCCCAGGAGGTCATAGTGTTTGTCTCTGGAGACATTCCAAATCCACTTGGACATATTCCTCTGTAACCTTCTCTAGGTGACCCTGCCTTTGTGGGGCAGTTGGACTAGATGACCCCCAAAGATCACTTCCAACCCTAACAATTCTGTGATTCTGAATGCTTAAAAGTATTTGAATATGAAAATAGACATTTTGAAAATATTAGGAATTAGCTAGATGAGAAATAATTTGAAAATACTGCAGTATGTCATGAATCCATTAAGTCTTTATGCTGTTGTATCCGCATCTCAAAAAGGAAGTAATTAACAAAAGAGTCAGGGAATGGCTTTCGTATATGAGAGATAACAGAGTGAAGGGAACAATACAACAGCAGTTATAAAATCCTGACTGGCATGGAGAAAGTGCTGTTATTACTTGCTCTTCTTTTAGACAGGAAAAGGAGGCATTAAATGGAATCATCAAGAAACAAGTTAAAACCAACAGAAGCAAGTATTTTCCAGTCAAAATGTAACTAAATCATTAAACTAATTTCTACAGGATATTTTGGTTACAAAGTACAAGTGGTTTAAAATATAATTACACAAGTTTATGGAGTAAAACTCTATTAAGAGCTTTTAACCAGTACAAAGTCTTTCAAACTGTTGGCTGCACAAGGTTGGGAGAGTTTGTCAGGAGTCCCTCTGCTGTTACTTTTGTTTCCCACTATTTGCATAAGTATACACTATCTCCAAACAAGGATAGGTGGAAATTTAGTGTAGCTCTATGTATCTGCTCTTCACTTTTAAGTCTCAAGTCTTGACAGTCTTACAGACTCAGAGCCTTTGAAACAGAAACCACAATTGCTCTGTCTGACCAAATTTCCAAGTATGCAGTGGCTGGTCTAAAAAAAAGTATAACTGCCCCATTTGTTTCACAGGATGTGCTCTTTTGAAAATTGGTTATAAATTGTATGTCAGTGCCCATAACCATAATTACTGATCAAATAAACACCAAATATTACAGAATCATTTGGATGCATAAGATGGTGTTGTTTGGGTCAACACAGTCTGTGAAAGCAATCCCTGCAGCTGGTGAGAGTGCTCTCTCTTGGCAGGGTGCTGATAAAGATAACCTTACTCAGTGAGCTGTCAATAAATCAACAGGAAGGCTTCTATCAACGGCACAGTAGTGTATGCAAGAGGTGGGCCATCCTTATTCTGCAGTGTGGGTACTTGCCAAGGTTCCTGCCTTGAGTCTGAGCTATGTGTTACAGTAATGTGATGAACTGTAAGTGCCAGGGACCAGAAACACCCTCCACTCTCTCCCTCCTCTATACATGATAATTTCCAGTGAGAAGAGTTTAGAACCAATGTGCCATCTTTACTCTTCAATTTCTTTGTGTCATTAAAAACAAGGAACAAAACTAGTGGAATATGTTCATACTGCAATTTAGCTGTGTGCCCTGAAAGAATTCATCATTGTTTTGTGCAAATTCATCATGGCCTAGTCCCCAACATTTACTACAGTAAAATTACATTCTTTTAAGCTCTTGGGTCGCCTTGCAGTTTATTACTTTCAATGAGGGAAGACAACTTTGAAGAAAATTAATGCAGGCTAAGTACTATAGGCACCATTGAGCAACACTATTTCTGTATTGTACTTTTCTACTTATAATCAAATATCTCATAAACCATATTTTTTCCACAGTGTTGCACTAAGGTTTTTTTTGGAGTTCATCCAGGTAATACAGTAGATAGCTTCCTGCATGTGCCAACCCTTTGTAATTGGTGAGGTAATCATTAGAATCCTTTGAGGAGAAAGCTAGTGTAGACAAAACCTGGGAATCTCCCACTTTCATTTAATGGTCTTTATAAACACAAAATACTCAGAGTAATGAAATGTGGAGGACTGCAAGGACCAGCTCCTCAGTTTTGGTGACAGGAAAGGCCTCTCCCAGGGTGCCCTGCACTCCCCTGCAAATGTACCCCAGTTTTACCTCCCTGAAGGGTTCTGCTTCCCTACGCCTTTTCTCCCCTTCAAGGCCAAGGTTCCAGGTTGTTCTTCCTTCCTCGGTTCCCTGTTGATACCTGTCCCCTAGCCACTCCTTCCCTATCCCTGCTGTCCTGGTTTGAAGGACAGGTGTCTGCTAAGGAAGGCAGGGGTCCTCCCTTGGAATGGAAAATGTAAACCCTTTCCCTCCGAATTATCATAATTCTGAAATTAAGGGGCTCACAGGCAAAGATATGGGAATAGGAATAACAGTTCTTTACTAGTATTTATAATAAAGCAAACAAACAACCACTACTATGGCATTAACAACAAACAGAGCCAGGAACCCAGTGAGAGCCTGCTGGCTCGCAGGCACCTTTGATGCAGTGATGGTCACAGCTGGCAGGGGGTGCTGGTGGTGCGAGCTCAGGGAGCACACGGCAATGGTGGATCCCCCAGCCGGGATGGGGAGGGATGGAAGAGAAGTTTTACTTTCACAAATCCCCTTGAGCAGTCGATCTCGGTGTCCTGGCGAGGCTCTTGGGAAAGGAAGGCAGCGGGCTGGGACGGCACGGTGTCTTGGCAGGCAGGGGGTGCAGAGGCTGCAGCACAGTGAAACCCAGAGCAGCGCTGGAGCAGCAGCGGGGACGGGGCAGTGGCAGCCTGGCCTCCAGCAGAGCAGGGACCCCAACACCTGCGTTGGCCCACACTCCCTGGCCCCTCCTGTGTGCTGCCCCTGAGCCTTCAGATTATTGGACCCCAATGCTCTCTCTGCTCCTGTCTTCCCAGTGTAAAACCCCTGTACTCTCCCATTGTTCTTGTTCTTTGTTACTGGACTCCTTCACGTGTGGCTGCAATAAGCCCTGTGGAACTCCATTCAAGAACCCTTCCCATTTCCCTTAGTTGGAGGATTACAAAGCTATCCAGTGTGTGTGTGCTCATGGGGAAGTGTGTCTGTGATGCTGAGTGGCTCCTAGCTGGAGACACTTTCGCAAGGTTGCAGCCCCTTACCAATAGCCCACTGCCACAAAAATGAAAAGATCAAATCCTATCAGCTATTAAAAAGAAGTCCCACTAGATGGAGTTGTAGTTTCAAAGGAAAAATATTTTCTCATCTGGTTTGATGAAGAGGATTTTTTTTTGCTTCTTATTTGTTATAATCATGTTAAACTAGAATATTTTTTTTCTTTTTGTTTTCAGTTCACCAGTAGGTTTTTTGACCATTTCTACATTCAGCACAAAACTACTGTAGCTTTATCTGAGTAAATTATTCATGTGTTTGGGGTAATGTTGCCACTGTTCATAGATTTCAGTGGCTGAAATTTGGTTTTTTTCTTTGCTGTCCCTAGCACTACTTCGGTACTATTTTATATGCTGCCATATAGCAGTTACAGGAGAAAAACTAGCACAAATTGTCTTAATTTGGCATTAGTAACATTGTTGGTGCCATAATCTATGAACTGTTTGGTAGAGAGGTTTTGTTTATTTATTAATTTTTATGAAAGAAAACTGGTTAGCACAGGGATGCTGGGTATGACTGGGTTTGAATTCTCCTGAAGTCAATACTAAATAATTACATTTAATGTAAGTAATAATTATTCTAATAATTGTTCTTAGATCCTTTTTACTATTCAGTTTTAAAAAGAAGTTTCTCAAATTAGAAATAATCAAATATAGTAATAACCAAAAGAAAAAATGCAAGCACAAAAATCCAGTGAAAACAAATTGAGAGTAACAGACAAAATTAATTTTTGATGTTGTCTGGTTTGTGATTATTTAAAAACTTACATTAATATTCTAGTATCATATTTGTTGTTGTTATGCTTAGAGCACTTTAATTCCTACATCAGTTTAATTAATATTTATAGGAATGCCTTGCATTTTACACTTTAAGAATGATGATAGGAATCTCAAGCGTCATCGTTATTGAATTTAATTGAATTAGATTAGTACTAAATTATTTCTATCTACGATTTTTGGTACAAAAGATGACAAATGAAATTTAGCTTTTAAAACCATTGGACGGGGGAAAAAAAGAGAGGGAACTGGGCAAGGATGGGAATGCAGGGAAATTAAAAGTAATCTAGTGCTAATATCAATTAATTCCAGTAAGAGGTATTGAAAAATCAAGCACCTTTAAAGATTATCTTAAACTTTGCAAAACTCTATTTTTGGAAGTGATTTAATGTCTGGCTTCCCTAGCCATATGAGTATGAGTTTTAATTTAGTTCAAATTCTGAGAATGGAATTTCTGACTTTATATTGAACCTACGGTTAGTCAGTCATTACAATAGGAGTGTAAACAACAGGTGCAACAAATGAGAAGACTATAGGATGAAGGACAAGAAAAAATAACATTGGTTTAAAACATTGGTTTAGGGGTTTTTTACTTCATTTTTGGCTCATTGCCTCACAATATTTGAACTTTATCTTTTTTCCAGCAAAAGAGATTTCTAATTGTCAGGAGCTGTTAGGAGTACTGTCATTTACTGTAGGAAAACAAAAAAACCATAATGAATATACAGCGGCAATTCGTTTTCTTCCAAGTTCTTTTGGTGAAATAATTGAATTCTTTAATATAATTCTGAACATTCTTGCTGAACTTAAAAATACTTTTTTTCCCCAGATTATTGGAAGATGGCATTAATAAGTGGAAACTGGATTACGGGCTGTTAGAGATTGTTGAATACTGAGATACATTATGTTAATTTATATGGTGCTTGCCAGATATCTTCCAATTTCATGTATGCATTACACTATAATTCAACTTTGATGAAACTTTTATTTGTGTTGCTAATTTACTGAACTTCTGAATAAAAAATTTAGCTTTTGCTTAGACATAACATTTTTTTCTTCTCTGTGCTTGAATCTTAGAATTAAAAGTGCCTTTTGCAGGTTTTTTTTAGATCATGTATTTAGTACATTTATAGCACAATTAAGGAGTTTAGCATTGTGGTTTGTTAAAAGTCTAATTTTGTATCCAAAAATTTACCTGCTCTTACCATTACTCAATTTCACTTGCATAGTGAAATAATGCATATACACACATCCAGAATAAATGTATAAGGTTTTTGTATGGTGGTTTCTGTCTTTTTTTGAATGAAAAATCCCACAGCCACATACTATTTTACTTTATTGGTTATAACAGAATAGATTTACTAGCCTTCAGGGAAATTAGGTTCAGGAAAAATAGCTTACTGAGTCAAAAAATTTGTGTTTAAAAACTTTTTTTCACTCTGTGAAAGGAAAATGAATGTGGATGCTGGAGATTTTCTTCTGTCCACAGCTCTGGGGATCTTCCAGCTACCTGTAGGACCATGATGATATCCATCACAGGATACTAGATAAGATATAGAGGTACAGGATAGGGTGTTTATTGTTAGGTAAATATCTCTGCAAAAAGTTGCAACACTCCTTGGCTGAGTGATGAAGGAAGAAGAGGGCAGAAGATCTGCTCATCTTCCTGTGTAGGGCCTCAGCTGCCAAAGACAGGAGAGCCACCAAATGAAGCAACCACCCTCTGATGCTGCCAGTAGCCCCTGCCACTGTGCCCATGGCTCTGCCAGCCTCACAACAAAGCTGTCCATTACATGCCTCCGTAATGGCCAAAGACACAAGTCTTGAGGGAATTGTCCTGGCTGCCACCAGCATTCCACCCACTCTGACGTGGCCACTACCTCACTAGAAGTTGTGCCAGTGGCTCAGCCCCAGGGCACCCAGTGGAATAAAGGCACAGAGGTGTCTTTGCCCGAAGATTTGGGGAGCTTCAGCTCCCTGTGAGAGCACTACAGCATAGGGGTTGATGCCTTCTTATCTGTCCTGTAGATTATTGGCAACTGTACAGCTCAGTGGCAGAGGAATGAGAAGACAGGGGTGTGCTGTGGTCTGGTGTCTTGTCTGGTGTCTTCCCTAACTGCAGTTCAAAGCAGTCAGCCTCCATCACCATGGGCAGCCCATGGTCCTTATGCTTCCTTTCCTTATTTTACCTGGCAACTCCCCTGCCAGACCTGGACTGGGACAGCCCTTTTCATGCCAATCCTGCACTGTCATTGTCACCAAATGCTACTGCCACTGTTCTGCATACAATGGCACCACCACCACATCTCCAGGGCTGGTGCCAGAAGACGGAGGCTGCCTTCTGGGACAACACTAGAGCAGGCACACTGACTTAGTTCTGCAGCATTACTACATGGCTATTACATTCCCCGTGTTCAGGTAGAAGGAACAATTAAATAATTTATATTTTAAGAAATGGCAATGGTGGAAATGGAAAATAATTAGCTGTAGTGGTAATTTGAAGAGCAGCACATTCAACAAAGTTTGAAAGAGAATTAAAAGCATCTGATCTTAGTCACTGTACTACATTAAATATTTGTGATATCTGATACTAAGAATTTTGTGTTTGAAGTTTAAATTTTGGAAGAAAAAGGGGTTTTGTTTTCACTAAAGGCAATAGTTCACACCTTTGCCAGCAGTTTTGGAAACAAATTTCAATTTTATTAGTATTTAGTTTGTATACAGCCGTAAGAGTGATACACAAGAGTATTTAAAAGCTGTGTAATGGGTTTGCTTCAGATTTATCAGTGCAATGATGAAGAAGTGCTGTCCATCATTTCTGTCAATACTTTCAAGTAGATTATTAAAATATGATAGCCAGTTGTCATTCAAGATCAAGGTTTTATTCTTTGTGAATTGAAGAAGGTGATATGCACTTATTACCCCTGGTTTTTTATAGCAGTACATTAAGGAGTACACATTAATCTAGGTTTTCTTCTCAAAGTAGTCTTGGGATACTTCTTTACAAGGTTCTTTATTTTTAAGTACATGAAAATCTTTGAGCTAATTTAATCAAATTTAGGTAAATGTCACATTGATGGGTTGTGTCCAGCCTCCCACCCACCAGCATCCACAAGTGCCTCTCCCCAGGGCTGCTCTCCATCTGTTCATGCCCAGCCTGTGCTGGTACTGGGGGTTGCTGACCCAGGTGCAGCACCTTGCACTTGGCCTTACTAACCTTGTAAGGATCTCATGGTTCCACTTCTCGAGCTTCTCCAGGTCCCTCTAGATGGCATCCCTTCCTCAGGAGTGGCAACAGCATCACACAGCTCAGTATCATCTGCAAATTTGCTGAAGGTGTACTGGATCCTCCTGTCTTTTGCCACTGATGGAGACATTATTCTCTTAAAATATTTATAATTCTAACCATCCTTTTATAGATTTAAATAAAATAGTAGTTACTTTCTGCTAAGTCACAAATAATTCATTTAATCATAAACCACAAGGATTAGCTGAATATTCCTATTATTAATGAACAGATCAGATAAATTATTCAGATTGATTCAGATCATATTATACAGTCTGCCAAGTCTGTGAGACAATATTGAAAATTAGCCCATTATAGTAGTCTCAGATTAATGCATTAGGAGGATTAAGGGAACCAGGAAACCTACTTGTATGTCAAAATGGTATATGCTTTCAGTCTGAAGAGGGATCTTAGCATCAAGAAGAATGCATACAGAGGCCACATGGGAAATCTTGCTGGCTCACAGCAGTGCTTTAAAAAATTTGAGCCTGCCTTTAGAGGTTCAGAAGGTCATTTAGCTGATTTCTGATGGGAAATGGGTTCAAAGAAAGTCCTTCCTAGGTTCTTGTTTCTCTGCTTACTCTGCAAGGGAAAAAGACATTCAGTGATGCTTCAGGCATGCAGTGAGGTTGACGCTGATGCCATATTACAAAGACACTCATATATCAGTGTGCTAGGGTTTAGATCTTGGGATCAGTTGGTAGTCAAAGGACAAGAATTGTTAGGAAAATTATTACATTACTAAAATATGCCTTCATCAAGTGAGATCCAGTTTGCAACGAATATGGAACATTTTTAATTTTCATTGTTCTATACTTTAAAAGTATCTCTACTAAATACATATATACCTCTCTCCTGTGTTGTTTATGTTATTTAGTAGTAGAAATAAATTATTAAAAAATGCCACCAGATTAAACTGCTAAAGAATCCTTGTCAGCAGGAAATTGCAGGTTAGTTATGATGCTAGTGCTAAAAACTCAAAAGCAAGACTTCAAACTTAAACAGAGAAAGGGATGGTATTTGACCTTTAGCGACACAGGTTGTACTTCATTTAAGCTGGGTTAAATCATTTAGAATTAATTTACTGACTACATGTGAGGGTTGGAAATCAAAGCTTAACCATAACTGCAGTGGGTGTTCCTTATTCCCTTTATATTATAACAGTCATTCAGCCCCAAATATCTGCAGTTTAGGAGTTTGTAACGGCCTGTACAATGTAATAGATAAAGTAAAGGATATAGGAGTCAGTTTGAAGTGAATGAAAAATGCCAAGGTGGCAGAACATACTTACTTAAGCCTGAATTTGTTCAAGGAACAGAAAATGTAGATATCAAAAATTCCAAGGTATACAGCTGCATACCAGATATTTCCACTATAGAAATTTCAGCTGACATTATCCTTAGCCACTTAACTAGATCTTCTGATTATACTACTGTTCCTCTGCTTCTCTTGTGTGAAGCAAAAGTTTATTCTACTCTTATTAAGTAGTAGAAAAGCCAGTCTCAGTATTTTGACTTGTCTATATCTATGACCTTACATATTGCATATGTCACCAATTAATAAGAATTAAGTTTTCACTTTTTATCCTTTTTACTAAAATAATGGAATATTAACTATAACGGACATTTAATTTCTTTGAAAAGGTCTAGATATTGAAGCATTTACAGCATTTCACTTTTAATGACAGATTCATCTATTCCCAGGCACTGTAGAGCAGTGTTTGGTAGCTTTCCACAACAGGAACGGTCATAGCAGCTACTGCTGCTCATCCCTTGACTCCAATTTTGCTGGCAGTGTCCCATTCAGAAAATAACTGGCTCCAGTTTTCAGTTTCTAGTGCATGATCATATAAATACCTTGCAATAGTACATTTTCAGCTTTTTTTTAATAAGGAATTTTAATACCATTCTTTAAATTACTGATTATTTTGAAAGCCCTCTTTTACTTGGCAGAAAATAGCTCTCAAAATACTCACCAGACAAAAACTGTCACTAGTAGCTAGTCATTAAAAAAGTAACATTTTAATGAATCAATGTAATTAATGAAAATTAATGGGTAAATTCACAGTGTACTTAGTAAGTATAGCTATATAAGTTCCAGGTACAGGCAAATCGTGAGTTTTTGTGTTATGTCCTATTACAGCACTTTTTGAGAAACTAGTTTCATCCACTACAGAGAGTGTTAGGCTTTAGTGGAGTCAGTTATTTCCCTTGCAGCTGTATTTACACCTGTATCAGATCTCAGAATTCACCCTTGTATGAATCTTTGTTTCTCTTCTACATTCTTTTGGAATTTTTTGTTTATTTTGAAAATGCAGTCTTGGGTCTTCCCTTCTGAGCTTCAAAAATGACAAAAAACAAAGCAGTTATAGAACTGCTTAAGTATGTGTGTATTTTAGAATCGGTTCAGAAGTATTCTCCCTTCTCCAGAGCATTTGAGTCCTCTCCAATTTTGCACAAGTATAATAAAAGAGAAAGGAAAAGCAGACATTTTGCACATGTTCTCCTTTCCTACTTGCAGTTCACAGAGAGTCATGTAATAAATGCTATGGAGGCTCAGCTCTGCTCGATGTTACTTCCTCTTCAAAAAACAAATGAATAATGGTAATGCTTTTTCCAGGAATCAAACTGCTGTTTCAAGGGTTTGTTTCCAAGTATTCTTCTTCACAGTCCTCCATAGCAAGAAATGCAGGGGAGCAAACAAAACCAGGCATTTGTAACCCTTTTCAAACAAACAAAGAAGTAGTCTATACCCAAAGTGACAGCACTTACGACTTTTTTCCTTTCAAAAAGGGAAACAAAAAGCAAACAAAATTACAGTAGCTGCTTTTATAAATAGTATCAGGGAGTCTGGTACCCGTTTGGCACAAAAAAATGCAAAGGATCCCCTTTCCCCATAGAGATTTCAAATGTGTGCTCTCTCTGCTAACATGGCAGATGTATGTTGTATGTCACAAGGCACACTTTATGCCACAGCAGACATGACTTGCCTCCAAGGTCCCCGAGAATCCCAAGAACAGAACCTGGCAATTTTTACAATTCAATATGATTTATAGGCTGCAGCCTCAGGAATTCCCCTGAGGACACTAATTCTTCCTCTTGGTGGAAGTACAAGCAAACATGTCCTGAAAACTATGGAGGCATAATGCTGTCATCTGAACAGCTCAATGACTTCAGGACACCAGTATGGACCTCCCTTAAGCAACCACCTATTGTTTATAATTGCTCCCCTTGCCCCCACCCTTCTAAACAAGCTTAAATCCCTCTCCCCACTCCCACCTGATTCCAGATACTATCTATATTTTCTTTCTCTCACGGGAAGCTCATTAATACATCTGCAGTGTTATTTATCCTATTTCTATAAATCAAAGGCTAATAGTAAAGCAGGAGAAGATAATCCATAAAAATAATGCAATCAGAGAAAGAACAAGTGCCCCGAAGGAAACTTGGGAGTTAATGATTGCTGTGGGAATCCTTGGCATCCCAGACCAACTGACACCTTTTGTTTGTTCTGTTGTTGTTGTTGTTGTTGTTGTTGAATTGTACACTTAGTAGTTTCTAATTTTGAGATAAAATGCACTTTAATACAGTAATAACATTATATTTACATGCATGACACAAAGCAGTGCTCTGGTCTCTTGCCTGCTGCTTAACAGTAGAGACACACAGTTATGTATGTGTATTTCAGAAAGGTTAGGTGATCTATCAGTTAAAGATGTTGAAGAACAGTGATGTAAGGAAATAAAATTTAGGTGATGTGGTGTGAGGTTTCAGCTGTGAGGAAGTTAGAGAGAGCTATTCATATACAACCATGTTGGTGTATTCCCGAGCATATTCCTAGTGCAATGCACTGCATAAAGTGAAGTGGAGCATTTGCTTGTGCAACAGTCTCTGAGCTAAATAAAGCTTTCCTCTCAGTGTTGGGCTTCCTAGGAAATGCACATCAAGAGAACTGCATATGTGTCTGGGTGTAGTACACAATCTGTGTGCTAAGTGGAAACAAGCCACAGAAAATATCTCGCAGCAAAAGATCACATTTCTTAACAATTTTGGAATGATTTGTAAAGCTTTAACATTACCCTTGATTTATGCCATTGTCTTCAGTGCCTCTTGCACAGGCTTTTCCCATATGGAGCCAATTAGTCTACTGGAGAGACATACACTCTTAAAGAAAAAAATTCAAATCTTAATCTTTAAAGAAATAATAACGTTTTGTCTCTTCTAAGAATACTAAAACTCTTTAGCGTATCAGGTAGCCAAAACTTGCAGCATTCCTATGAAGTTGCTTAGTTCCTTTTAAAAGATGAAGAGAGTGAGAAACAAAACTGGTTTAGTGTTCTTCCAAGTTTATGGTTATATAAGGCCCAGAAGCTTTGACCCTTGATTCTTAGAACTCCCTCCTGGACTCTGCATTTATTTGTCATTGTAATTGTTTTCTTGTAAAGAGCAGAATTGTAGGAATAACATAAAACTCATGACTATTTTCTGCTTTCAAAAATATTTTATTTTGTTGCTTGGAATTGACTTCATATGGTGCAGCCTCAAAAACAAATGAAAAATATAACAGCCAAATAGTTTCATGGCAGGGAATCCTTAACCATGAGAGACACACAGAAGGACTGTCAGGAAGACAGCTGACATCACTCTGTTTTGAAATTGTGTCTTTCTGAAGCAAATATTTATAATCCATATAATCACTATACCAGAGATCCATTTGGCCTGCAGCAGTAGTCTTTAAGAATTCCATTCCTTGAAAAGACTTGAGATTTCTACTGGATATAGAAAAGACATATGAGATGACTCTCATAGGTTAAACCTTCTATACTCAAAAGAAGTAACTATCTGGATTTTTGGTCTCTCTACCAGTCTCTCTAGTGCATCATTATTTTAGAGATAGGTGTCAGATATGAGAAAATTGTATCAAATATTATACCTAGCATTTTTGAAAGCAATATAAGGAATATTAATATTAGTACATTAAAATGACATATGCATCTTTTAAACTATATACCTATATGGAAGTCTGCAATGTTTAATCAGGAAAAAAGTATCCAATGCTTAAATATGTGTAATATGTAACACAGAAGAGTAGCTTAAACTTTCAAAGTAAGATAAGCGTACTGAAAGCCTCCATTAATGTATTAAAATGTATAGATAGTTCCAAAGCACAAAATATAAAATCTTGGTGCCAGGAAGATGGTGTAAAACATTCAAGTAAGTATCCATTCAAAAATGAAAAATGTTGAAATCAATATAAAAATTAAACTAGAGCAAAATCTGGGGAAATACACCTAGAATTGAAATCTCCACATTAGTTAAAATGAAGGAAAAATAATACAGTTCCATTTCAAGGGCCCTGATCAATTGCAAGTAAAGAAGCTTGCATTGATGTACTTTGCTTTCCAGGTATTCAATCTATACTAATTTTCTGTAAATACACTGACAGATTTATAGGGGTTTTTTTTGAGATAAGAGGCACTGCTTCTACTTTCCTTGATTTAGAAATACTTTCCATTTTTTATACTGCTTTTTTTGGAAACATGACAAGCAAATGCTCTTTGTGTTTCCTTACAGACATTGTCATGAGTGCACTGGGGATGCACATTTCTTAAAGATGTTTGAAAACAACACTTTCTTTTTAGTTACTCAATAATGAGTTGAAATGCACATTAGTTCTAAAAAATCTAACTAAACGTTTTTCTGTAAAACTTCTGATGTTTGTAAAATTACTTGACGTCCTTTTAATACAATGAAGAGTAAACTGAAGCTTTAGATTCAAGCAATGTTAGAGTTTGAATTTTCATCAGATTGTTATGCCTGAATTCAATATATGTTCTACGTATTTGACTTTCTATAAAGAACAATTCTGAAAACATGCTGGATTTTATAAATATTCTACTTATTAACACAGGAACTGCACCATTACTCAGTCATCCCAACCTCCCACCCAACTGTCTCCCACTACCCCTACTCAACAGGACAGGTGAACAAAATACCAAGAAAAAGACCATGGGTTGACATAAGGAAAAGGAGATCAGTCACCAATTACCAGCATGGCCAAAACTGAATCAACTTGGAGAAAATTAATTTAATGTCTTGCCAATTAAGAGTAGGGTAACAAGAAATAAAAACAAGACTACAACCACCTTCCCCTACCTCCCTCTTCTTTGGGGACTCATCTCCACTTCTTCATTCNCATCAGGTTGGAGGATTTGGCTGGAGTAATTTAAATCCTTATTTATTTATTTTCCTTTTTTTTTTTTAATCTTTATTTTAATCTATTTCTGCATAGTAGAAGAAAAGTTACACTTACTTGCAGGTTGTGCAGTGCAGGATGGTGAGGGCTGTGACAAATCCGCAGGTATGATCTTAGCAAAGGAAAGTTCACAGTGAAAACCATTTAACAAAGGTAATGTCAAATGGAAAGGGTGGGCCTCTTTGGTTCTTCTTTACAAAGATATAATTCTTTTCAGTGGTGATTTTGTAATGCAAGCTGGTAATGAAGACTGTTATCTATTCAGCTTGTTCCCTAGTAGAACTCTCTATATCCTTATCACCTCCATACTCATGAAAGGTATACTGTGACTATTATATTGGTACACATTAAAATATCCTATATGAAATAAAATAAAAAAAGTCTACCGATTGCCCTAGAATACCATTGTTTTACAAATATGAAAACTTTAAAAAATCCATTTTGGGTTCTGAATATATGACACATGCAGAAATTTTTTTTCCATAAAAAGAATGCTTTAAGGCAATTTAGCTATCAGACTTCAGACAGATCTACAGGGGTAATGTGTTTCTTGGTGTTTTAGTTGAGTGTAGATGGATATCCTAACAGATTAGTTTTCTTTACAAGTGTAGCTGCTTCTTTAATTCTAGGGTTTCTTTCTCAAGAAACATAGAGACCTACCAGGAATGCATCTTACTTAGGAATGCCTCTTTTACCCATCTCCTTACTTCGTTCTCTGAAGGCACTTTGGCTCAGTGGTTGAAGTTTCTTGTTGTAAGTTTTATGAATGAACAACTAATTCTGTCCCAAATTTAGTTCTCGGTGTACAGCATTTCAGGTCCCACTTCAAACTTCTTAGCTCCAGAGAGGAACATAGCTTGAAACAGTGAGCAAAATGCAGAGTTAACATCTTTGCCTTAGCTGTATCATTCTCAGTGATCATATAAAAACAGGAGCTTTAATAAACACACATTGAAAAGTGTTTCCAAATGTGTGTACCTTAATAATTTCCAAAATCTTGCCTCAACATCACAGGAAACAATATATTTTGAAGTTTCCATTACCTTCTTAGATCCCCTGAAAAAAAATCCCTACAGCCTGAGGAACTAAGAGTATGTGATCCAGAAAAAAGATATTTATTTCCATGGGATGCCCTATGAGAACAAGCATGTGAACCTAAGTCATCCATTGCTGAAGTACCTACCCACACATCAGACTATTTATTCATTGTTTCTCTAATTCTCTGTGTGTAGGTTTAGGTCAGTTTCTGTAAATGGAGCAACCCTGGTAGGAAATATTAAGAGATCTATCCCAGATCTATCCTAGAGATCTGCCTTTATGTATGAGAAAGACACATGCAAACCAAACACAATAACTGACACTTTTTTGTATTTCCTGATATAGTGGGAAACAGAAAGGTAAAGCAACTCCAACAGGTAAAGTGTCACTGAATCAGATAACTTCTTCTCTGAAAAGATGTGTGTACGTTTTGGACTACTTCATCCATGGAGCAATTATGGGTAAGATCCAGCTCCCAGCAATGCTTCCGCAGCCCCCACGGGTCTGGCTTGAGACAGGAAGAGAAAGGTCACTGCAGATGGGCGTTGATCAGTGGGCAGTCACAAGACAGGCAGTGGGATGGTCACCACTGAAGAAACTGTGGAGAAGAAATGGCAAGAGAAGGGCCAGAGGGCAAAATCAGGACTCCTACATGATTGCTTTTGTAAATGAATGGGGTGAAGCATGGGAACTTTGGAACAAATCTAAGGTTAACTCCTAAAAGAACCCTGTTTCTTTTCAACTTTCCTCATTTCTTAAAAGATGAATGACTTATTATTACACATACCAGGATAAGACCTACTAAGTCTAGGTTGCTTCCTGTTACCATGGCTATTACAAACGTTGTAATCATGATCATGAGCAGCATTAAAATTTTCCATCTTCTCATGGCATTTATTTTATATTACATGAGCAATGTGAGAACGCATTTTCCAGCAAAAGAACAGCATGGATGCTTAGGCTGACAGAAAATCTCTCATACATTGGCCAATTTTATGGTACTGTGAATGCAACTTAGAAGCTTCTGATACTGCAGAAAGGGCTGTGCAAAATTTTTTGCTCAAAATGTTTGTGATTTCTAGTGGGATGAACAACCCACAGAGTGTTTGGCCAGCAACTGAATTGGGTTGGTTGGAACTTGCTCCAATTTTTATTTTCTCTAATTATGAGCCAGATTAGAATTGGTGCTTCAGACTGATGAGAGAGAATGTATTGGCTCACTTTGCTTTTGGGGAAAAAGGAAGGCAGAACATGCGTGTAAATTGCATATTCTTGTTACTATTTAAGCTATCAACTGCTTTCAGGTTTTTACATCAGTCTCTGAGAATAAGAATTTCATTAGCTTTGTTCATGCAAGGTGATATTTTGCACATTTTTGTTTATATCCCTTGCTATGTTGTCCTTGATTTTTTTAATTAATTATTCTGAGACCAAACAACATGTATCAAACCCATCATTTCCAGGGAGGTGACATAAAATTATGAGGCTCAATAAACTTGATGCATGATCTGTCATTCCAGTTGTTTATTGAGAATAAATATGGGATTAAATTAATGTCTCAGTGTCTTTCATCATATGTACAAAAATCTACACATTCCTGGAGACAGAAAGACAGACAGATCAGTACCCTACAATCATTCGCTGGGATCCCAAAAATGCCTTTCTTGTGCAAATGCCATGCACTCTGCCTGGCCAGATGGAATACAGACTCATCTTTTTATTTTTAGTTTGTGTCTGATGAAATGTTTCTGTCTGATGTTTGTGTCTGATTAAATAAAAATTAATTGTGATTTGGTTTGTTTTTGTTTTTTTTTAAACAAACTGTGGGGTTTAAAAATTAGTGGTGGGGTTATGGGAAGTTGTTGACTTTCCTTGATATGGGCTTACTGACTGCACTGTTTAAGAGCACTGCATGGTTTTGTAAATAGTCTCTCTCCATCTTACTTGTAGGCTCCCTTCAGGTACCAAAAGGCCACAATTAGGTCATGCTGAAGGCTTCTCTTTTCCAGGCTGAACAATCCCAATTTTCTCAGCCATTCCTCACAAGAGAGGTGCTCCATCTCTAATCAACCATCTTGGTGGCCTCCTCTGGGCCCCCTCCTGCAGAGGGTACAAGTTATAATCAATTACACTGATGTTACTATGACTTCCAGTTTAAAATTCCAGCCTGTATTTTACAATCTTTTAATTAGACCCCTGCTAAAACGACTAGTTCAGCACATGATAGCAGATTAACGATCAATTTTTTTCAGACTACCGTAGTTGAGAATCAAGAATTATCTTATTCAAGGATTTGAAGTAAAGTGAGCCCATGAATGAAGGATTTAACAACTAATTTCAGCTTCAAGTTGAAATTCAAGCACTGAGTAGCATGTATATTTCTACACAATTCTATACTTTTTGCAAAGTTGTCCCTGGAAAAATGTAACTTTTTTAACATGTAAACACCCTGAAACATTGCATTCTTATTTTTAGACTGAGACATGATACTAGAAGATGCATAATAAAGAAACATTTCCTCAGAAACAAATGGGATATAACTCTGCTATTAAAATGGTTTTTCTTTGAAAAGTCAGTTAACTGGCTTGAGCATTTTATATTGCAGGCAATAAGATGAAGCAAACTGAAGACAAAACAAAAATTTCTTTGAGAGAACTATTACACTGGTGCATAACATCTAACAAAAGAAAAATAAAAAGGTGAATAACTGTCAGAGAGTGATTGCCACTCACAAAAAATGGGAATAACCAAGTGATTGCCAGTAATGAAAGGCAGGTCCTCAGCTGACAAATGCTTGCTATTGGTCACTATGGTCTTTTCTCACTTTCCCACCTCAAAGCTGAGCTTCTAAACACTTCACACGCACCTAAACTGCTCCTTCTGCTGCTTTCTGTCTTCTACCACCTTACACCCATTTGAGGATTGTAAGTCTACAGAAACAACTTAAGAATCATTGTGATGGTTAAATCCACAGTATCTGAAATGTTTGTTTCTTTCAGTGAACTATAAAAATTTTAAAACATTTACACACACACACACATACACACAGAAATATTTCAGGCTGATCTAGTAGTATTAGGTCAATTATCACTTCTCACTATAACATGTCTTACAACTCTGACAAGCAAAACCATTGTAACTTCAGTTTTCCAAGTCGTATGTCTCTCCACTGATGCAGGCCATTTTGTTTAGTCCAAGGTTCAAAATTCTGCAACCTTCTGGCAAACATTCTTTTTGGAAAGCTTGGGTTTGGAATATAACTGGAAATTTTGCAAAGAGTCCTGCCCTTGGGTGACAACAACCCCATGCAAAATTACAAGTTTGGGGCAGAGTGCCAGGAAAGGTGCCTGCTGGGAAAGAACCTGTGAGTCCTGGTGGCTTAGCAGGAGCCAGCTGTGCCCAGGTGGCCACGCAGGCCAACGGCATCCTGGCCTGTATCAGCAACAGCATGGCCAGCAGGAGCAGGGATCCTTGCCCTGCAGTGGTGAGGCCGCACCAAACAGCTGCTGCTGTTTAAATCCTGTGTACAGTTCATGAAGGACATTGAGGGGCTGAAGCATGTCCAGAGAAGAGAAATAAGAGCTGGTGAAAAGTCTGGAGCACAAAGTCATATGAGCAGCAGCTGAGGGAGCTGAGGTTGTTTAGCCTGGAGAAAAGGCGGCTCAGAGGTGACTTTATTGCTCCCTTCAGCTGCCTGAAAGGAGGGTGTAGCCAGGTGGGCGTTGGCCTCCAGTCCCAGTTGACAAGCAATAGCACGTGGGTAAATGGCCTCAAGATGTGCAGGGGGAGGTTTTGACTGGAAAACAGAAAAAATTTCTTCACCATAAGGCTTGTAAAAGGCTCACTAGAGAAGTGGTAGAGTCACCATCCCTAGAGGTATTTAAATGACACGTAGATGTGGCTCTTAGGCACATGGTTCAGGGATGGACTTGGCACGATTAGGGTTGCCATTGGACTCAATGTTCTTAAGGGTCTTTTCCGCATACATGATTCTACAATTTAATGTTTATCTAATGCACCTGTGTTCTTAGTCTCCCCTTTCACAGCATTTTGAGTTGTGAAGGAGAAAGGCACCTCAAGGTAAATCCATTTCTGCAGGTTCAGTATTTACATGACACTAAAAGCCGCAGGAGTGGCTTCCTTTAGGAGCTGTCCCAACAGGCTGACAAAATGTCACAGCATTACTCTACTAGTTCCAGCATGAAGATCTGTGCAGAGAATTCTCTTTTTACCTCAATACATGATGTTATGGGTTTGTGCAATGGTATTTCTGGTTTCCCATTTTTTTCCTTCACCATGAGATGTTTATACTGTGCACTGAAAGAAGCAAAGATCTTGAGAACAAAAAAATAGGCAAACATGAAGTTACATACTACATCAATGTATGTGCTCAAGAGTGATAAATTAAGACCATTTCTTTTCTGACTTTGCTGCTAGGGTGGCATGAAAATATATTTACCTTCACCTCAGTTTCTGATGGCAATAATAAGTAGATTTACAATTTTTTGAGGGTCTGGGTGTGGGGCTGTTAACAATTTTTTTATATCTTTTTCCTTTCTCTATTTGCTCCAAAGATTAAAACCCAAACACATGAACAATCTATTAACTGCTCTCAGCCCAAATAAACTTTTATTTTGCTTTTCCTTTCTTTACAGTATGTTAGCTTTCAGGCAATTAGCAAGATTGCATAGGTTGAGATAGAATATCAGGCTTTCACTTCTGCTTTCCTGTCTCATGTTAGCAATGACCACAGTATGTTTTATAACACAATTATGGGGGGCGTATTTGAGGTTTCTGTTCTTTTCTCAGCAGATAAAAAACACCTTTCTTAACAGTTTTGTTGCAGGAGCCAAAAATTGTGTGGAACTACTGACTGACCAATTTTCTCATCCAAGTCCACATTTTCTCATCACATGTCCAAGATTCTGCTAAGGCCTTTTGGTGTACTAATGTATGACACAGCCAGGATGTCCATGTAACAAAGATTTCAAGAGTGGGGGTTGATTGAATTTATTATGCTCCAGTTTGCAAATTGAACAATTCAGCCTTTAATAAACTCAGCGTCACACTTGAGAAAAACATTTAGGCTTAAGCAGCTTACAAGCGATCTGCTGCTGCCCCCCGGTGTCCGTCAGACACAGGAGCTGGTCTGCAACCACAGGAGCTTTAACGACAGGTAGGGATAAATGTATATAATATGTAATCTGATAGTGAGATAACTTGACTATCTGACCTCGTCCTTATCTCCACATCACAAAAACCATCAGGACTTTCTCACTCAGTTAACTCTCTAGAAAGAATAGTCACTACTTAACCCGGGCCCCCAATTCCTTTTGAAAGTTGGCTGAGCTGATTACCTCTTCCAGTCTGCCCAATTAAAAAGGCATAGCAACTACAACAGTGTCTTCAAATACAGCTGGGATACAAAATCTCAATTAGTTTTTGTAATGATCCTTAAAGGGTTGTTTTCTTCCATTGTTTGGATTAATCTGGACAAAGAAATTGCTTACACAGATGCTAAAATTCTGACTCATTTTTAGTTCCTTATAATCCATTATTCAGTTTATTTCCTTATATGTAAACTCTGAAAAAAAATTAATTCTGATTTAATTTAAAAGTGCTAAGCATCTGGGGAAGATATGATGAATTTCATATATGTAAGGCAGAAATTGAATCTCAGCTTTATTAAAAAACCTCTGAATTCAATTGAGACTTCACCAGTGTCTTTGTAATGGATTATGTCCTAAAGAACAAATTTGTTTCTGCCCAACAAGGGACCCAGGGAAAGGGACCCAACAAGGAAAGACAATTGTCTAGAGATCTTACAGGAATGTTAAGATGTATCTTCACCCAAAACTGATAGAGGAGGACACGGCTTAAATCATGATGGATAAAATCTGCAAACTCATAGTAGATCACAAATTCCTATCTCTCATTAGAAACAAAAAATAGGAACAAATAAAAATGTTATTGTAAATAGCCTGACTTCAAAAATCCTATAATTTTTCATAGAAATAAAATTCCCTCTGAGGTGGATAATAAGTTAATCCATCTAGGCAAGTTTTCTAAATGTATAGCCAGTTTGGAAAATACTACCCATAACTACCAGTGTAGTATTTTCATATTAAAAATAAATGTTTAAATGTTTCCTAGCATTTGCAAGTTTAATTTATTGTGCAGGTCATCCTAGCCATGAAAGAAGCAAATGAGGGTACAGGTGAAGAGAAGTCCTTTTCTTTGTCTCATGCAATGATCTATGACAAGAACTGTATTTGATAAATACTCATATTAAGAAATATGACATTAAGAGGTCTGTACTGTTTAATGGGATGCTCTAGTCTCCCTGAAAAATAAAGTTCACTGAAACTCCCCGAGGCTGGAAAAGCAAACACCTTTTGGTGCTCCAAGAGACATCTTGGTTGAGGATATTTTAAAATAATGTGTTTTCTAGTACAACTAAAATGAAATTATGTAAGGTGCAGAAAGATAATATGAAGTGTAGATACCTCTCTTTCCTTGCATTTTTGCTTGCAGAATCAAGGGAGTTTAGTGATGAAGTTATTTTCATAACCATCTGTCATCCTCTGTCCTTTGCTTCTGTTTTAAGTTAAATGTGCTTGTAAGAGTTGACAGAATCATAGGTACACCAAATTTTTAAAAGATGCAGCACTGTTAATAGTATACCAAGATTTTTCTTAGCCATCTTCCTTTTACATTTCAGTTTAATTCATTATCTAATGAACGGGCATGAATGTGTTTATACTATCACAGATAATAGAAGAAGCAAACATGATTTTTTAAAACAGGAATAATGACATTTTATTTATAAATCGAAGATGATGGCTTTACGTCATATTTACATCTGTCAGCAACAGAACAGTCCTTGCAGCTCCCCACTTAGACCATGACAGAATTTCAGCACTTTGCACTTGCATTACTGAAGTAATTTGAATTCATATGGAATGCAGAATTTAAGAACATTGTGATTACAGTTGTTCATGGCTATGATTCCAGCTATCTAATCAAAACACTAATTAGCTATCCTGTTTTCTGCAGTTTGTCAGAGCTGTAATTGTCATGGGAAAATATTTCTCATGCCTCCACCTTTCCCATAAAAAGCTCTTCAGCCAAAATCACAAGGTCTGAGTTATGAAAGAAGTACACAAAGAATGGGTTGTCCTACAAACTGCATTCTGACCTTGGCTGCAGATTTACGTTTCCATTATGAAGTACTGCTCACTACAAATAAAACACAGCTGGCATGTAAATTTAAATCCTCTCACCTTGATTAAATAGGCTTTGAAGAAAGGAGCTATGCAGAGTTGCAGTGAACAGCATCCTACCCCGAAAGTACAGTGAACGTACATCAGAGTTTTCCCAGGGCTGTTGCTGGTGTGTCAGGATCAGGCAAGTGTGACAGCTGGAGGCACATATTTACTTACTGTACAGGAGAGAGGTAGTGAACCTGCCGTGCTATAGACTGCAATACTGAGGGATAAGCATTGTCTTTTTGTTCTGTATTTATGTGTTATCCAGAATGATGTGGTCTTGGTTCATAAAAAACAATCTTAGGTGATAACCCACAACACAAAGGACAAGTAATCATTATGATAGCACCATAATGGATTCTCCCTATTCCATTGTGGAGGTGAAAAGACACACTTCTGACTAAGAGGTTTGTTATAAAAACAGATGTAGGACAGACCTTCAGGTAATTTAATAAATTTTGTTGGAACATTAGAAACTTAGGTTATTAATAAAAGGTCCAGACTTGAAAAGTTCTTTTGAAGTCTTGGACATGTTAAATAGATGTTCAAATAGATGAGTCGTCTGCCTCTTTTATAAAATGTGTTTTCTTCTGGGTTTTTTTGTGTTATGTGGAAATTTATTTCATTCAGATTATTCAAAATAGTATGCCTTCATACACGTGCTTCATACAAAGGAGTATGCCTTCATGTTTGATTCAAGGAGGAATCACATGATCTCTTTTAATCCAAATCAGAGCATGAATCACTATACTTTCCACCCTTGAAGCATAACCATTTTGTATATCTGGAGATTTATTCTGCACAGATGCAGAAATGTGGATTAAGGAAACTACATGGTAAGAAGAATTAGTACTTCAGTGATAACTGAACAAATTGGAAATATGAAAATAAGATTTAGAACCTCTTCAGGTAAGGGAAAAACTCATACTGACAACTATATAAACAGAATATATTTTCTGCTGTATTATTTTCAATGTTAGTCTGATTTCCTTGCATTTACTAATGATGTTAATTTAATTAATTCTACAAACATTCTTGGATTCAGTAGTTATTTCATTCTTTTCAGGTTGTGCTTCTACTGCAGGGGAATAAAGCATGTTTGGGCTTTTCTGATGACAGACATGGTCTACCAATGGGTATTTATTGAATTTGGGTATTTTTCAGTATCACAAATTATTCCCTTCATAAGATATTTGATGTCCTTACATTTTTATCAGGTTAAAGAAGAAGTTTCTTGACAACGGCTAATTATAGAATCATTAAGGCTGGAAAAGAACTCCAAGATCATCCTCTGAGTTCAACTTTTGACATTGTCAACTAAACCACAGCACAAAGTGCCACGTCCAGTCATTTCTTGAACAGCTGAGGCAAATCCCCTGGTTGGCTTGTGTGTGCTGCCTGATGTCACTCAAGATAGTCTATTAGATGCTTCTCTATAGTCTATTACAACTTCCTCTGCCCTGAGGTCAGGCTGACAGGCTTGTATTCCCTAAATCCTCTTTCCAACTTTTCCTGTAGATGGACATCACACTGGCCAACTCCTGGGATCTCCCTGGTTAACCAGGACTGATGACACAAGACGGAGAGTTGCTTGGTGAGCTCTTCCTTTGCACCCTCAGCACTCTTGGGCGCATCCCATCCAGTCCCACACACCTGTGATTGTCCAAGCAGCACAGCAGGTCATTCACTACTTCCTCCTGGATTGCACAGGGTCTATCCTGCTCCACATCCCTGTCTACCAGCTCAGGGGACTGGCTGCCCTGGGTTTTCTGTCAATAACTGAGGAAAAGATGGCATCAAGCAACCCAGCTTTTTCTTCATCCTTGGTGTCAGTTTTCCCCCTCTTCATCTAATAAATGATGGAGATTTTCCTTGGCCATCCTTTTGCTGTTAACATATTTATAAAGGCATTTTTTATTATCTTTCACAGCACTGGTCAGATTGAATTCTAGGTAAGCTTTGGCCTTACTAGTATTCTCTCTTTATGACCTATTGACATCCTTGCACTTTTCTTGACTTGCCTGCCTCTTCTTCCAAAGGTGGTAAACTCTCCTTTTTATCTCAGTTCCAGCAAAAGCTCCCTGTTCAGTCAGGCCATCTTTTAGCCAATAGGGATGGCCTGCTTCTGTGTCTTTAAGAGTTCCTTCTTGATTACATCCAGCCTTCCTGGACTCCTTTGTTTTTAAGGGCTGTTTCCCAAGTGAGTCCATGAACCAATGTCCTGAATAGGCCAAAGTCTGCCCTCAGGAAATCCAAGGTAGAGCTTCTGCTGACCCCCTTCCTTATTTCACAAAGAATTGAAAACTATCATCTGTTCCCAAGATGGCCTCTGAC
>VZTR01009247.1:18430-29875 GCA_013400775.1 Chaetops frenatus
AAGACCACGTAATTTGGTGTGTGGGGTCCTAATTTACTGTTTTTGAAATATGTGTAAGTTGACCTAAGTATGATTACAAAATTGTAATAGCATTTAGATTAAATTAAACCATGTTAGAGTGATGTGCTTGTTAAGTTAAATTCCCAAGCAAATAAATATTTTTAAATTGTGTACTTTTCCTTTATATTATGTTTTTCCAAGTGCAACAGTAGAAAACATCAAAGTTAGCTATTTTTGTATTGAGAAATATATAATGCCTTAGAATCTCCTCCAAAGCAATTATATTTTAGATTTACTTTTTGATCTTATTATGTATGACATTGAGAAGCGCTAGTGACCTCCACAATAAGATTGTCCATTATTTCCAAAATAGATATAACTGCACTTAAGTAGAGGTGACTATGTCTTGGAGCAAATATTTGCAAATTGTGCAAATCAGTCTTCACAACTAGGTTACATGTCTAAGAGCTAAACAACAATTCTTTTCAGATAAACAAGGCTAATCCAATCCAAGAAAAATATATGTCTCATTTCTCACTACCTTGATTCATGTCTTAGGCTTCTTACCTAGAGTGGACTGATCATAATTAGGTCAAGTTATTTATATATTTTTTGTGCAGCACTACATGCTGTTAAAAATATTTGCTCTGGGATACGAGTATTTTTTCTTTGCTTTAAATGCAGTGTGCTGTAATAGAAGACACATTGGTGAATGTATATTTATTTAAAATATTGACCAAAAAGATCTTTTCTTCCTTCTTCTCTTCATGCAGTTTTGGAGTTAAAGGAACCAGATACACAGCTGCTGTCAGAAGAAGCAGTCCAACCATTTATTTTTCTTCTTATCTCCTCCCTACCCTTCCCAGTACGCTGATCCAAATAAAAAAAAACATTTTGTATTTTGTACGGATATGTTTTCAGTGAAAAGGCAGCTCCCACTCACCACACAACTTCAGTGTCACTAGATCCAACACAGGCTAATCAGTAGGAGTGCACATCAAAAGGGTAAAAAAAAGCAGGACCAGTTGGCAACATCACTGCTTCAGCTTAATTTGAACCAGTCCTGAAGCATGATCTGAAAATGAAAGATGTGAACAGGAAATTTCCAACTAATTTTTAAATTTTCTTTCAAGTTCAGATTAATTTTTGACTGCCTAGCAAAGTGCAGTCTGTAGACTTTTACTGAGTTTACTGATAATCTGTGGACATCCTGAGTGTAAAAGTTCTGCGATTTCACTGGTCGTAAACATCCGCTGTTGTGCAAGAACTTTCCAGGCCTTTAGGCCCTTCTTGAGAAAAATGGAGTAGGAGCTGAATCCAAACACCTCTCCAGTCCTTCTCACTTAATATTTACAGAATAATTTACTGAAACTGTAACTGTTCTTTATCACATCATTATCAAACAACTGCTGAATACAAAAATAGGATCAAGTAGCACTATTGAGACTTTGTTTTTCAAATAAACAAAATTTCTCAGATCTCTCCATATTTTAGATAGGTTATTCAGTAACAGTGCAAGGCTCTACAATTATCTCTACAGTTATTTTGCTTTTAAAAAGATGCATAAAAAATAACTCTGAACTGACACAATTGTTTCTCATTAATACAATTATGAGTGGTTCTCCATTCTAGGGGTAAGAAGATTACCTTCCTGCAACATATGAATTTGTTGGTCACATTACTCAGCTGGCAGATTGAAAATTATTAATTATTAAAAGGCACATTGATATAAAACTTACATTAGTTTGAAAAGGGGGTAGAGGTTCAGTATGTCAGCCATGGAAATAGTACATCTTCTTACTACTGGGGTGAAAATCCAATAAACCTGGCCAGACACTTTCTGTGACAATTTGATCTGGGAAACAATGAGATGATGAGGATGTGTTTGCAGTGAGTACTCTCACACAACATAAATAATGATGCCGTCTCATGCCAATACCTACTTTTAAAAAAATTTTTGCAAGATGAAGCTTTGATCTGCTACTAATGGAAGGGATTGGATACTAACGTTAACTTATAAAGTATCCTATTTACTACATAGTATAGATTACAAATGATATGTAAATGAAGGTAAGTTTAGGAGACAGAGGTGTATTTGAAGATTTTGTTTTTAAAGCTGTTACCAAAGATATGATCTCTTATCTATAATTTAGAATCATAGAATCATTTAGGTCAGAAAAGGTCTCTAAGATCATTGAATTCAACCATCAATGTGACACTAACAAGTCCACCAGAAAACCACATCCTTAACTGACACATCTACATGTCTTTTAAATACCCCCAGAGATGGTGACTCAACCATTTTCCTGAGCAACCAGTGCATGACTACTCTTTCAATGAAGAAATTTTTCCTAACATCCTATCTAAACATCCCCTGGCACAACCTGAGGCCATTTCCTCCTGTTTTGTTATTTGTTACCTGGCAGATGAGACCAACCCCCACTTAATTACGACCACTTTTCAGAGAGCAGAAAGAAGACCCTTGAGCCTCCTTTCCTCCAGGCTGAACACCCCCAGCTCCCTCAGCTGCTCCTCACAGGACTGTGTGCTCAGACTGTTCACCAGCTCCATTGCCCTTCTCTGGACATGCTCCAGCACTCCAGTGTTTTTCTTTGATTGAGGGGCACAGAACAGAACACAAGATTCAAGGTGTGGCCTCACCGGTGCCAAGTTCAGGGGGACAATCCCTGCCCTGTTCCTGCTGGCCACACTTGCTGATACAGGCCAGGATGCCATTGGCCTTCTTGGCCACCTGGGCACAGCTGGCTTCTGTTCAGTCCCTGTTGACCAGCCCCCCCACCTCCTTTTCCACTGGGCAGCTTTCCAGCCACTCTGCCCTCAGCCTGTAGCACTGCCTGGAGTTATGGTGACCCAAGGGCAGGACCCAGCACTTCACCTTTTTGAACTTCACACCACTGGCCTCAGCCCACCAATCCAACCTGCTCAGATCCCTCTGCAGAGCCTTCCTACCCTCCAGCAGATCAACATTCCCACCCAACTTACTGTCGTCTGCAAAGTGACCAAGGGGTGACTCCATTCCCTTGGTTCAGATCATCAATAAAAATGTTAAACACAATTGGCTCTAGTTGACAGTGGCAACACTGCTTGTGACTGGACACAAAATGTAATCGAAGCAACTCCTTTCACCACTCAGGCCATCCAACCAGTTTTCTACCTAGCAAAAAGCATGTCCATCCAATCCATGAACAGGACATTTCCTACAGAAGAATGCTCTGAGAAACAGTGTTAAAGGCTTTTCTAAAGCACACGCAGGCAACATACACAGACTTTCCCTCATCCACTAAGCAGGTCAGCTTACATCAGATACATACAGAACAACATCAGCTTAACCATTCACTTTGTTCTTCTTAAGTCAAAGTTCTCTCCTGCTATAACTGTGACTTCTAGAATATATAAACTATCTAGTAAATCACCTGAGCTTATTAGGCAGGTATTAGTATATTAGTTATGTACATGTAAATTACATAGCTATGATACAAATATTATATACAAATAAATGTATCAGTTCATGCTAGATAGTATATCTATTTCCAGTGTGCTGAGAAGTTCAGCAAAGCTTTGTATTGTATAACCATAGTTTGCCTTTTCCTAGGCTAACTGGAAGTAAGAGGACCAGAAGACACTGGAAGAGTATCTGAGAAATAAGCTAAGATTTTCTGAAAGCAGGAGTCAGAAGATACCTTAAAACCAAAAAAGCAAAAAAAAAATTGTTTGCCTCACACAGATTGTTAACTTGCTATTAATAATGTCCTCATACATATTAAAATTTAAGTAAATTTATGTAAATAATATGCAGATAAAAGGTATTGGGATTATGTTTCTCTGTCACTAAACTCTCTTCTTCAGAGGTATTCATCTGCAAGTGCCCGGAATTTTCACTGGATTTTATTACTGCAATTTAAGTATACCCAGTGAAATTACCTCCCCAATAGGCTGACTCATTGTCACAGAATCATAGAATGATTCAGACTGGAAGAGATTCCAAGGTAAATTCTCAACCTTAACAGTACAATTTTTAGTATTGAATTTACATATTTATTTTATATTGTAAGCAGCAAGAGACTGTCAATTGCTGTTACATGTGACTTTCATATATTTTTTTGGCTGTAAATAAATCTTTCTTTACATACTGTTCTCAGATGTCTTGAAACAAAACTGTTTCTGGTAAAATCTTGTTTATGTAGAGTAGCTTTCTTAAACTGCTATAGGTCTCATCTTATGTCTAAGAATCAGCAAGAAATTGCTAAAATTTGTTTTAAGTTACCTTAAGATATTACAAAGAAAGAAATGTTGATTTTTATTTCTGATGCACACACATATGATATTCCTAATGTGACTCTCTAACTGATAAATGAACAATCAACATATTCCACAGTATCTTACAGCTAGATCAATAGCAGTGAACCCACCACCTTTGATCATCAGATGATATGAATTTGAATTGAACAGAGACAAGATTTTTTAATTTTTTCACCTGAAATCACTTCAAGAATGATTTAAAACAGCCCATTATCCATGCTTTCTTAAACAAATCTTGAATTAATATTTGCCAAATAACTTCTTACACTACGGACAAATCCACTTATTGCAAGTCACAAAGTATTTCCATTTTATTTTCCTACCAGTAATCTGGTAATAGCAGGAGAAGAAAATACCAAACAAATAAACAAAGCTACAACACCACCTCCAACCCCAAACTTGTAAGTTTAATCAAAAATAATGATCTCTGTAGTGTGCATCCATTCACAAATCATCTAACCCACTTGGTTACAGAAGAGTCAAAGGAAAATTATTTTTGCCTCAGATTTTCAAAATGGGCTGCTGGTTGGAAGAGGAAACATGATATTAATTGAGTGTCTTGTTCAGGTATTCCTGGAGCTTATTCACTACAGATGCAAATTAGATTAACACATGCTTCAGTAGAATTTCCTCAACTGAAACACAGTGAACAGCCACATTGAGTCCATTCATGTATTTCCTGCAAATTCTGAGGGATGGCATTAAATGAGACCCCTAGACTTGCTAAAAAAATTCCATGTGGAACAAACCATATGCCAGTCACCAAGTTTAGCTTTCAGTCAGAATAAAAAGAGATCCACAGCCAAAGCCATCTCTTATAGATGGGCTTTATTAATGATTTCCAGAACCTCACAACCTTCTCCACAGTTTGGGCTCATCTGGATTACAGGTGGAGATTGTTCTTAGAGCCAAGCTAAAGAGCTTTCAGTTTTTTTCATTTGTAAGCTGGAAGAGTTCATGCAAGGAGCTGGCAAGATGCAGAATAAACACTAGGGGCATTTTCATCCCTTATCATATCTTAAAGAGCTGCATGCACTATAAAAGCAATTTGTAGTTATACTTAAAACCCTTTAAATACTACCCTCCTAAAACACAATCAAAGAAGCTGATTAAGAAATCCAGGTCTTCTGATGTCATTGGTTTTGTTAATATATGCTGCTTCACACATCTTGGAAAATTGAAATATGATTTGCCTGCTTTGCTTCCTCAGGGTTTCTCATTGCTGTAAAACGGCATTGTAAAAGAATATAAAAGCAAAGGGAAACAACAAAAACTTTCATATATGAGAGCGCTTCATCTTAAAGCCTTTGTAGGGGATTCAGTTTAGAGGAATCCATCGCTACTTTGTCTGTCCATGCCTTGGACTGGTTAAAGTCTGTGGAAATCCTCTGCATGCTCTCTGCCTGGGGTGGATTTCTATCCACAGAATTTCTTTAAGATAACAGAATCGGAGATATTTTGTGTTCTGCCAATTTTGGGGGAAATCACCCAAATAAATCCATGGGAATGTTAATTTCCACAGTGTTAAGAGTTCTATGAGGTTGTAATAAGTATATAAATGTTCATCAAACCTTTTAATAAGTAAATATTTGATTCATTAAACTTTGTGGGCAGAATGTTGTAGTTTCCTTGACCAAACTTGAGAAGCCACGATATATTGTAACAACAGATGCTTCCCCTAGATATTTTGTAACCAGTATAACCACATTTTTAAAGGAACTGCCTTTAGTAAAAAGAAATGTTAAGTAAGCATAAGATAAGGTTACATATGCTTGTGAGTTAAAGACTGCATACCTTGGTATGCCTGTGGGTTAGAGATTTGCATACCCTGCGGATAGATAATTCTTTGACAGAAAGAAGACTACGTGACTCCATCACACGACCACCAGAAGGCAGAATAAGGCCCCCTAGCAACAATTGGAGCAGATGCAGAGACGCCCTATCCGATATCAGAAAATCGCAGGTGCAGAGGCACCCTACCCAAGTCACGTACAACAAGGAATTGGACTGTACAAAAGGAAGGCTTTGGCTGTAGTTCAGTGCGAGCCCGTGGTGGATGCTTGGAGCTCCCACAGGTCGCCCAGCACTGTATTTGCTTGCTGTATGTTTTGCTCATAATTATTGTAAAATTAAAGATTAGATTTGCCACAAATTAAATGTGTTGACTCAGTTAATCTATAACAAGGTGAACAACTGGTTTCCAATACTGCAGCTGTGACAATTTAGTATTATTTTGTTTCACACAAAAGGAATATGATTCTCTCAAGTTTTCTCTGTAAGAAGTGTCTCTGTGAAACAGCAACAAAACTTCAGCTGTTTCCAATCCGACAGAGCTTCCTTCTTTCTTGACCCAAATTTCCCAGACATACAAAGCAATTATTTTCCTCTGTTGTTTCAAGTAACAAATATTTAAGGTGTTAATTTCAAATCCTTAAAAAACACCGCCTGCATTATGGGTCATGGAAGAACATCTCTCACTGTAAACAAGAAAAATTCCTTTTTCATAGAAGATATTATTTCCCTCTTACAGAACGACTGCTTGAACTCCCTATTTGAGACCTAGCTAATACTAGGGAAAAGCAGAAAGAGGCATTAGTTAATGTAGCTGGGGGAAATCAGCACCTGATATTGCTTTCAGGAAACATGTCCAAAATCAACAAGTTTCTTGGAGCAAGCAGATAGTACTGGTTCACATAAAATTACAGCCGGCAAATGCTATACCATGAATAGTCCTGGTGATATTGGACATAAAATGACTCATAAGTGTGTTTTCAGTAATGAGCTATTTTGGCTAGCTGGGTTGAAACGGCTGGCAGAGTAGAAGTGCAACAGAAAGATGTATCCTTTTGTTTCAAAACTCATACAATACCATGCTGAGGTAAGTTGTCCATTTCTCAGGTAAGAATAGGTTTGCAAGGCAGGAATGCATTCCTCCACTGCTATTTGTAAAGCCATACTGTCTAAAAGAATGTAAATATTCAGCTAGTGAGATTAAACTGAAGTAAAAGAGTATCTCTGGTGAAATATTATCTGTCTCCCAAATTAGGAAAGTCATACTATATACTCCTGACATACTAGATAGCTCTTATTTTCCTGTCCCTTTCTCTTATATTCAACACCTCTTGGCTCTATTTTAACAGCCACGTGTAAAACATTAATATAATATGTGTCTTCTTTTGAAATGCATTGTAGCTATATTCTTAGTGCCACTTTTAACTATGGTATTACTTAAATGCATTTATCTTCTGTGTCAAGCCATACTGGAAGAATGAAGATTTCTGTAGGTCCTTTTGGTGTCAAGACCTCCATTATTGTCTCTACTGTTCATGCCATAACACCATGAGTCTCCTGTCTTTCTCTTTCTTCTAACACCATCATAGCTGTTTTGTAATATTAAGTGAATTCAAAACAATTTTTCTTGCAGTATCACAAACTTGTTTTCCCCAGCATACAACTATTTAATAGTGTAATCTTCATTTAACAATCTTAACTGTGTTACACATTTTAATTCTGGCATACTCTGGTTGTATAAACAAAAACGTGAAGGGTACAAACCTTTAGACTCCTTGCTTTATAAGAGTTTTCGAAGCTGATGATGGGTAGACAGGAGGACTGTGGCACCCACTTTTTGCACCTGATGAGTAAATTCCCCATTTAAACTTGTCATACATGTCCTATACCACTTTATATTGAATGGTTCTTGTTTTTATATTAATCTTTTATTATAAAAATACTGCACACAGAATAGTTCTTCTTTTACTTCCCTTTTTGAATCACTTTCTGTAGTAGTTTGGTTCTCAAAATAGCAAACCCATGTGAATATCCATTTATTCATGGAAATGGATTTGCTAATTACTATATTTCCAAAGAGGATGCTTTATGCTCCTCAATTTGCCTTTTATATACAAAAAATTACATGATTTTTCAATATAAGCATAAACATGAATACTTTCTATGTATTATCATGTAGCCTAATTTCCTCACAATACAATCAAAATTAGAAGAAATAGCAAACATACAGGACCGAGCGTAGAGGAAAACAGTAGAGCCAAAGCAGTTTTTAATCTATTGACAACATTTTGCTTTAATAAAGACCTTGGCTTAATTGTTCCACATGCCCCTCACCCCTGGCCTTTTTTCCCCCTCATTCTATTTAACCAGCAATACAAACAGCTACTGTGTAACATGTACCATGTTGCACCACCATGTAAAAAAAGGTAAGTCTTAACACTGCAAATCCTCATCAAGGTAATATAGACACAATTAGTCATGAAAGACTTTATTTAAAAAAATAAGGAAGTTTTATCTGGTTTGCTGTCCAGTAAAAACTCCTAAACTCTACTATCTCTAAATTAATACTGTCAATTTGGTAATTTGAAAACCAAATTTACAACTGTCCAACAATACAGTAAAGATTATGTCCTTTGCTGGCTTTGTTTTTAATGAGAGGAAGGGAGGGAGAGCCACAGCTCTCCATCAAGGACTATTAAGGACACAGTAAGTTACCACTTCTAATAAATAATACAGATTCATGAAATTGGTTCTCTGTACATGGAACATGAGAAGGCAGTCAAGAGGTGGCTATGGAATGTTTTGGTCCTACCCTGAGGCTGCCAGACAGGGCACAGACAAAACCAGTAATTCTGAATATGAAGGTATGGAAGAATACAGTGACAGCCGTATCTCCAAAGTGATGTTTTGGGTTTTTTTCTTAAAGATCCCTGGACCATAAACTCTATCCACCCCTAGATTTGCAAAAGTAGGAGTACTTTCTAGGCAAGCCTCTTGAAAAGACAGGAAAGGCATTGTGCACGGCCATTGTAAATCTGTTTCCAGTGTTTAAATATATGACAGATGCACTTCGCAGGCAATTCGACAGTTCTCATGCACTAGCCATCCAGACTGCAGGAGATAGGAAAATGTAGCTGGCTTCCTCTTGCTTGACTACACGTATTTTGCACTACAAAAGAATCCAGGGTACACAGAAGGACACTCTCAGGTCTCATTCAGCTGCGATGTAATCTGGACGCAGCAAAATGTTTTTAAGATTTCTCCATCTGAATGCACTCAGTGCTCTTCAAATCTATCCAATCAAGTCTCACGATACCCTTCTCCAGTATTAGTCAGACCTGCTAATACTTTGCTTGAAAGCTCTTTATCCATTAACTAACCCAGTGTGTGTGTGTGCGTCTGTATGTGAAAAAAGTTTATTTTCAAGTTGCTACTCTAGAGACATTACAAGGCAGTCTTACTACCAGCATACATCCTTCTTTCCTGTAAGACAATAGGTATATCAAATTATACTGAGAGTAACAAAGTAGTCTTTCAATCAGACAAAAGGTCTCTGTTCCACCCTATATAATTTCATCCATTTCTTCCATCCTATGTTCGCTAGTGAGTCTCATTAATTAAATAATTAAAAATATTGAACACTATACAAATACAGAACTGACAATTTACCAGTGGTTTTCTGCCCTTTTTGATTTAGAGATGTGTAGCCAATCCACATTTCTTTCACTGAATCTTCAGCAATATAGAGCCACCTTAAAAAAATGTAAACCTTCCTGCACTGATGGCAACCGGTACATAAGGAAAGCTGAAATTATTCAGGTCTGCATGAGAATTGTCCGACTTTGTGCACTTACTAAAAACTGTTTATCACAGGCCTATGATGATTTTGAAGTCAAGGATTTGAGGTAAATATATTTCTTTATATTCTCTAAGTGTTAATAACAGGTTCTGGATGAAATTCACAAATAAAAACAAACTCTAAGTCAGATATTGTGTCTGCAATAAGCTTGTGCAGCAACTTGAAATTATATGCTGCCAGTAACAAAATAATTACTTAACATATGCAAATTAACAGCATTAGCACTGTATCTTTTAAAATGTCTGTATAATTAATTGCATTACTTCTTATTTTCCTTTGTATCTCATGCTCCTTGATCAGTTGAGATGAACCCAAGCCCTTGGTTTCATGCAGCTCAGAGCAAAAGGATGAAACTGGTTCTCACACTTGTAATTAAAGAGTTGGTACAGAAGGGAAAACATCTTTTCAACTAATGTGGTTGCCTGTAGTTGAATGCCTCTTCCTATTTGTTCCTACAATCTGCTGGTGTGAACGCTTTCATTGAAGGATGCAGAAGAAAGGAACAGCTGTCTACAGAGCAAAAGTTACACCTTATTTGAATTTGTTGGAGAGACCATTTTAATGATCCGAAATATTTCTGAACAATATTTGTTTTCCTGTCTTTTTACAAGAAACTGCTGTTTCTTGGGGCTTTTTTTAGTATTAGCACTGTTTTGACTTTACTAGAAAGTTGTAAGATGACACTTCCCTGATATTTCTTATTTATAGGAAAATAATGTTTCTGTCTCAAGCATTTGTATGAGCAGTTTTCAGAAGTTGTTTAAGAAAGCTCAGAATTTCCTCCACAGAGAAGAATGCTCAGCCTTGAAGCAGAATGAAGATATGAAGTAACTAGAATTTTCTTAATAGGATCATAGAGAAATTCTTAACATTTTCATAGAGAAAATTACGTGGAAGGGGACTTCTGAAGCACTCAAAGCAGAACTAACTTCAGACTTAGACAGGGCTGCTCTGGGATTTGTCCAGTTTTGAAAATCTCTGAAGATGGAAATTCCAGTTTCTGGGCAGCTCGTTCCAGGGTCTGATCTCTTTACCAGAAACAAGCTGTGGTTTACATTGGGTCAGAATTTTCACTGCTGTAATTTATGACTGCTGTCTGTTGTCCTTTTGCTGTGTACCTCTGGGAAGTGTTTGGGTGGTTAAAACTACAACATACCAAATCACCTTGAAGAAACTGCTTACAAGCACAAGTTTAGATATCACATAATTAAAACAAACCACATACACATGGCAAAAAAAGACCTCACTTGTGAAGGAAAACAACAGGTTCCCTGTAAATCATGTTGAATTTACCTCACCTGCCAAAAGTGACTTCCATTATATAACTGTTCCCCCATTTTTCCATTTCCATTATGAACAGCCAAGCAAATTTTCAAGAAGATGGTTATACTGCAATAAGCACACACTACCACAAATAATCTGACAACTCATCAAAGGCTTTATCTGAGTAAATAGGTATCTTGGAGATAGATTAT
>VZTR01009249.1:5229-26306 GCA_013400775.1 Chaetops frenatus
TCTTCAGGGACTTTTTGTTTGTTTGTTTTGCCTTTTTGTTGATATTTTCATTCAGGACTTTTGAAAAATTCTTTTCTTGCAGTAGAACTGAAATATCTGTTCATTTGCTTACATTTTTCACATCTTTCCTTCTCAGTTTAACTTCTTAATAAGCATAGAACTTCTTAAATATTTTGAAAGCATCTTCATGAAAACATGGACTAATCACTGAGGCAAACTTCTCAGGTGAGAAAAGGCCTGCCCCTGGGGATTCTACAACATTCAAAAACATTTCACAAGACTTCCTCATGAGACAGGTTTCCTCCTGGGTTCATATTTACCAGTTCTTAAGAACCCTGCAAGTATACCTAAATTGGTAGGATTTTTCACCAAACTTGACTTAACTTAATTTGACTTTGAAGGCAGTTTACTCTTATGATAAAAGAAAGCTAGGCTTTCTGTTATATTAGGTGCATTAAAAATACTGGCCTTTAAAAAGGAAAGAAGAGGCTTTTAAAGAGAAAACAGCAGAGATGTTCCCAGAAATGACAAGTTGACAACTCAATAATTAAAGAAAAAGAACTTGATTGCCTACTTGTTGCATTTCAAGGTAATATTTTGAACTCCTTTCAGTCTGAGAGGACTTCCTGATGTCATCTTATGTCATTGTACGGGGTTTGTATCTGTATCTCTTCCTAGCTTGAAGGAGTCAGACCAAGTGATCTGTTAAGCTGCAACAAGTTTGAAGTTTCCTTTTATGCAGCAGGCTGTGTTTGGGGATACTGTTCTAGCTCTACCAGGTTTTTGTTTCTTTTCGGCTTCTTTGTCATGAAGAACACTTATTTTCTAATATGTCTATTGTGCACCAGAAATAAGGAAGCCAAAGCTGACAGGGAATATCTGTCTCCTCATGAATCAGAGGAGTAAACCAGAGGATATGCAAATCTATACACATATGTATGCATGCATGTATGTATATACACAGATGTGTATGTGTGTATAGCTGTGCATGCACACAGGCACACACAATTAGGTAAACATACCAGCATATATGTATCTAAATACAGGACACATATATATCCTTAACCATAAAGGTTAAAATAAAATTCTGTGGAAAAAAATCGTGGACTACAGCTATTTGAGGTAATACTGAAAATTAATGGGGTTCTATTCCTTTTATATTATATTATATTTAATTTCATATATTTGAGCCTGGCATAGTTCTGCAAAATTCTACAACTCTTACATTTTGAAAGTATAGCATTCATGTTGTACAATAACAAAAGAACACGTGATTTCAGATTGTATTTTTCTAGTCCATATCAACAACAATGATGAGTCATAAGAAACAAGAATGAACGAACTTTCTCTTCAGTGTTTTCTCTGTAGCTTGCAGACAGAACACCCATGCTAAAGAGAAAGAACTACAAAATAACCAAAAGCTTCAAAATTAGAAAAATAGACACCGAATAGTAGACACATGAGAATAAATGGACAATATTTGAAAAATGCTCTTGTACTTGTTTATGTTGGAAAGTCTGTGTTTTTCAGAAAGTGTTGACTTACCAAACAACTCCACTGAAAAAAAAAATTACATTCTAACCATTATACAATCAGATCTGTTTCTGGAAAGATATTTTTCAGAATGCAATAATTAACCCTCACCATTGCCTTCAACAGCATCAACAGGAAGAATGACTAACATTCATGTTAGTTATAGCAGTTGAAGATACATTGAATGTTTCTGAATTAATTAGTGCTGCTTTGCAGTACAGCTGTTGGATGTGCACAGGCAGGACAAGCACTAACAGCCCGTGTATTGTTACTGTTCACAAGTATTCATTTTTCAGCTTTGCCATATGCATATATTATGTGTAATGGTTCTGAAAACTCCCTTTCACAGATCTTAATGATATTGTGCCTCATGTAAACTGAAGTGAAAGAGGAAAGAAAAAGACAAAATCAATCAGATAAGCTTCTTTGCTATTCTTCTTTAATACCTCCTTTAAATCTCCTTTTTACTGTGATGCTTACAAAATACCAGCTGCAGTACTGAAATTCCAGGCTGCCTATTATACTCCTCATATTCTTTCCATGTCCTTCTATATCTCTATACCTGATAAAGATTATCTGATTGAAAACCATATAAAAATAATGCAAGCATTCAGTTCTGTGCTTAAACCCCCTCTGTTTTTAGGGTCTCGATCTACAAACAAAGAAATAGCTAATAACAGAATATATGATATAATATCAATTTGGATTTTGCAACGTGCTGATGAAAAGAATGTGATTTCTTTAACATGATCATATGAAGCCAGGACAGTTGATTTAGTGCATGCAAATAAGCCTACTTATGGACTGCTCCTTAGGGAAATCATTGAATTTGGTCAAAATTCTTGTAAAATAGTATTCTTTGTCTGAATCAGAAAGAGTATTATACCTGCTGTCAAATTTATAGTGAACGTTTTGTTCAATGCATTTTTTATTCAAAATACTAGGGATTAGCATGGAAAACATTGTCTCAGTGCAGAAATTTTGGTCCTTTGTTGTTCATATCACTGAGCAGTAGTTTAGTTGTCTCTAGCATCAGACACCATGGTATGAACATGAGGGAAAGCACAAGCTTTTTGAACACTTTCTTTGTGGAGCCAGACACCTCAGGATTTTGCAGTTTCTGCCAAGAAGCAGAGATCATAAAATCATAAAATTATAGAATATGCTGAGTTGGAAGCTAACCATCCGGATTATCAAGTCTAATCCCTGGTCCTACACAGGACATGCCAAGAACCAGGCCATGTGCCTGAGAGTATTGTCTAAACAGTTCTTGAGCTCAGAGTCCTGGCACTGGTCACAAGAGTGAAGAGTATTTGCCCTTTTTCTTCCCCTCATGAGGAAGAGGTCACCCCTCAGTCTCCTCCAGGCTGAACAGACCAAGTGACCTCAGGCTCCTCATACAACGCCCCCTCAAGGCCCTTCACCATCCTCGTTGCCCTCCTTTGGACATTCTCTAACAGCTCCATGTCTTTATTACATTGTAACACCCAAAGCTGCTCTCAGCACTGGAGGTGAGGCTGCCCCAGTGCAGAGCAGAGCAGAGCAGGACAATCCCCTCCCTTGCCCAGCTGGTGATGCTGTGCCTGATGCCCCCCAGGACAGGGTTGGCCCTCCTGGCTGCCAGGGCACTGCTGACTCATGTTCAGCTTGCCACTGACCAGGACCCCAGGTCCCTTTCCATGGCACTGCTCTCCAGCCTCTCATTCCCCAGTCTGTCCATACACCCAGCACTGCCCCATCCCAGGTGCAGAATCCAGCACTTGCCTTTGTTGAACTTCACATGACTGGTGATTGCCCAGTCCCCTGATTTGTCCAGGTCTCTCTGCAGGGCCTCTTTGCCCTTGAGAGCATTTATAACTCCTCCCAGTTTGGTGTCATTGGCAAATTTATTTAGTATTCCTTTGGCCTTCACTGCTACATCTCATAGGGCTTTATTCAACTTTTAACTCAGTTCTTGCAGGTTTTCACTTGATAGCACTTCTTTTCAAGTGCTGCCTCTTTCCTCTATAGCATGCTCCATTTCACAAATCTCCAGCTTGCTTCTTTGTCTTTGTGTTCTTAGACACTCAAGCGTCTTTTTCTTACTACAAACGTAACTGGGAATATTATTTGTACAAACAACTCCACTAAAATGATCTGATTAAGAGACTGGGGAGAAGATAAGAAAAACTAAAAAAAATACGACTTTTATTGTACTGAATACAGGACTGCACTGAACACGCTAATGATAAAACAATGACTTCCTTGTCCCTAATCTCCCTGATAACACAATTATATAATCTCCATAAAAGCAAGACTTATTTCTGCATAAGTTTTGTATAAATGGTGGCTACTTGTAACTGATCCATATGTGGAGAAATTATTAGATACCCAGTCAACTGAAAGAAGTATTCTGTATTTTGAAATGTTGGTAAGATTACGTTAGAGAAACCTTTGGCTATTTTTCCAGCCTGCCTATTTCAAAATCAATAACTTTTTTTGATTATAAAGTAAGTGCCTTTTTTTTTTTTTTTTNTTCAGACAGTTGAATATCAACCTTCTTTTAAAGAATATTTATCTTAAGGACATTTATAGATCCTCAACCTGAATTGCTGTACTGGCACAAAGATTTGTTTTAGAAGAAATGGCTTGCATTCAGACATTTAGAATGTGTGACTTTATGGAAAGGCTTCAGAGAATTTTCTGTGTTTCCTCAGAAACTTTCTGTCCACTGCTTGTGTGCATGTTTGGCATGAGAATTATTCTTCCACCCAGTGAACACATTTGCTGTGTGACAGGAGTGGCAAATGTAGAGCACAAAGCTGGACATGCACAGGCTGTGGACTTTAGACTCAGTCTTAGCCAGGCGACACTGAACATCTCATGGATACCAATGACCAAGGCAGCAGCAGGCAAATTATATATAAACCCTCCATGTTATAGACAGTGAATCTAAAGTAGCACATGGCAGCAGCCAGCTACAAATCCTTCTGTTCAGGACTTGGAGCCCCAAGTGTGGCATCTGGGCCCAGCAATTGCCAGCTCTGCTCTCAGACAGCATCAAAGGTTGACTCATCTGCAAAAATAGGCAGAGGAAAATGAAGGCCAAGGGGTCTGTGTACAGCCTACTCCTGCCAGCTACACGAGGAGGGAGTGCCAAATACATTTTAGCAGTGTTTTAGCCACAATCATATTGATGAGTCCAAGGATTTAAAAATGCATTAGTGTCAGATAAAACCTGTGTTATATGTATTAGTTTTATTAAGAGAGTGTTAGATATTACAGTCTCCAAATACCACATATTTGAAATTTTTTTTTTTTCAATACTAGCTTTTACATCTATCCTTGGCCATCTTTGTGATCAATCATTGCATTGCTTAGAATAGATGTCAGGCAAGTCAGGAGACATGCATGTCAAAAGATCAATAAAGGACTGAAGATTAATTCAAAGCCATTTTAAATACAAGAAGGAAATACATATGATTTCTCACCCCAGCTCCACTATCCTTTTCAAAAGTATATAAACCATGCAGACATGAAAGATTTCAAAAAATCCAGAAGAAAACCCAAACCCTCATAAACCAAACCCCAAACCAATCTGCTCCTTCTGCCCAAACCACCCAGGAAAATAACTAAAGAATGGATTCTAGAAGAACACCACTTGAGCTATATCATATCACATAGAAACATAGTGCCTTCTCTCTACCTAAGTGTTATTTCATACAACAGAGAGCACATCCAGTCCCTTTATATTGGACCGCATGAACTGCGATGAATGACTTTCATCTTTTTGCAATGTTGGCAACAGGGGCATTTTCTAGAACACAACTGCAGTGGAAGACGATAGAAAAATCTTGTATTCTCAGCTACAACTTAGAGTAGTGCTGTGTATTTATATGCTAATAAAATAAAAATACACAAGAAAATAAAAATTTTTCTCTGGAATGCTGGAACATGCTGAACCGAGCATACCTCAGACAAATGCAGACACCGTCACTTGTAATGAGGAATTCAGTCAATGATCAAAGAATGGATTAGGCTTCAAAATATTAGGGTCAAATTTTCTATTCAGCCTCGAGAAAAGCTGTTATTTTTTTCCCTGCTTCTTTCTCAATAGAGAATTTCTTCCTTCTTGCCATTATACAATAAAAATTATCTTTAGGTAAATTATTTCCTTAATATGAACTGTCCCATTGTCCAGAAAATAAAGCCTTGACTTGGTTTCTCTAGATGTCACAGTTATTTAGATAGATAACTCAGAAATTTATCTGAATCAATACTTTGGATTTCAGTTGAATAAAGTGGGAATACTATTTCTCACACTTGAGGTTTAGACTAGTCATGTAATCAGTGCAGATACACGCTGCTCTTTAAGAAACCCAACTGTTTTATACAGATGTCCCAGAACAGAATAAAACATTTTTCAGGGCATCTTTTCACTGAGTACATAAGCCTCGAATATGGGCTTAGTCTATAGCTCTTCTTTCCAGAAAGCCAACAAGAACTGAGATTCATTTTGCTCATATAATATCACAAGGTATGAGGATGCTCCAGGAAGTACTGCAATACTTAAAATTTCCAGCTAGAAATACTAAAGTGGAACAAGGCCTCTGCCCAAAAGCATATCTGAATTCAGAGTTTTGTGCTGAGTTTGGAGGCTCATATCCTCAGTAGTATTGATTCAATCAATATGAAAAATTGGAGTTTTTTCCAGAAGGAAATCATTCATAAAGCAGAGCTGTTACCAATAGCTATGCATCAATCTCTCAGTATAGTATATAGTCACCAGTCAAAGAGTTTGACCTAGAAATTTCAGTTTGCCCATTGCTGATAAATTGTCTAACTCAACATTAAATATTAAATATTAAATAAAGCTAGTCAAAAAAATTATTAGAAATTTTGATGAAAAATAAACCCTTCTTAAAACAACAGCTCCCTGGGTATTTATGCCAGTTGAAAAAGAATCTAGTCCTGAACACTTCCTCTTATTAATTTCTTTTCTTTCTCTGGCACATTTTGTCAATGACAAGCACACAAAGGGCTGTGGAAGAAGAGGAACATGAAGTATTAATATATTATGTTTAATTTAAAAATTCAGAAATGAAACCCACAAATATATATAAATGCTAATGAAAAATGTTATAAATTGCTGCAGCAGTATATTGTATGGCAAAGTGAGTGGCAAGTTTGGATGGAAATCCAGTCTAAACAGGACTTCTGTGTTGTTCTGGTGTAGGATTATGGTTGAGAATGACATAAATCCAGTATCAGAGAGAGCTTGGGCTCTTGAAGATGTCACTAAAACCGTTCTAGACCCTATGGAAAAGTAATGCCATTATTTGGGTTTACTTTGTGTTTTATTCACTAACATGTGCCCATGAGACCAGTAACTATATTATAAGCTACTAGATTTTATTCTTGTGGTATTCTGATAATTCTGAGTATCTGAGTGAAATTAGTAGATCTGTTATCCAAGTAACTTCCTGCTCATTATAAACAGCAGTGCCGGTTCCCAGTGATTTTCAGATCATGTCTCTGGGCTTAAAAATCTATATACCTAGCCCTTTTGGACAACACCACACAATTAATTCAGTACATACTGTCAAAGATTCTGACATCTCCTGAAGTATTAAACATCAGATGCTGCTGCACACAGGAAACATATAGAACTTCCTTAGCTATTGACCTGGGATGCCAGTGACTGAACTCCTGGCTGCAAAGCTATGGCATCAGCACTCAGCCCTAAATTATGTGTTTTCTAGAAAGTGCTTAAGATTTTCATCATAAAACTGCATCATGTCATGCACCAGCTCTGCAAATCACTCACAATTTAACTATGCTTTAAAAGTGATGACAAAGGAAGGAAACAGAGTGATAGAGGAAATAGAAATGCAGGAAACTAGAATATAGAAACCCAACAAAGCTGAGTATATTCCAGAGGGACTTTATAGTGATGAACAGTCACCTGTTATTGAAAAGTCAGCCATTTTTGTTTTGGAAGAATTTTTCCTTAGGTAATGGTGACATCTAGAATGACGATTATCTCATTTGACTGAATCCACTTTCTAAATCCTCACTTTCATGTAATGTCTAGTTTTCAAAATTTTTTCTACACACCATATCTAAGATGTGGCTTTTGCTCTCTATCTGCAGAGCTGAAATATCTCATGTCTCAGCTTCTGAAACACCCTTTTTTCCTTCCCTCTTTGGCAAATGCAATCTTGCTCAGCTTCTGCAAAGATCGTTTTCCTGGCCTGTCATTTCGACCATTTCACTTCTCTCTATGCCTTCCTTCACTAGCTACTGCTTTTCTGACACTTCAAACACAAGCTGCTTGGCTTCACCTTCAAAATCCTTCCACGATCCTTCCCCACCCCACAAATGATCTTTACATTCAGTAAAGAGTAGTTGACACCTGCTATTATTGATTGGTACACAAAACCAGCCTCAAACAGATTTTTAATCAAGTGCCCTCCTGATTTCTCCTACTATCTTTAAGATTGGGAGGCACTTCCCACTACCATTTCCCATATTTGCTCATTTCTCTTTTTTCAATCATGTCATTAAAATTTGCCTTGCTATCATGTCCAGACAGATCTAAGGTGAGAGAAGTATCAGAAGTACAGTTTTTTATTCCCCAGTATCTCATTTTTATTTTCTCACTTCTGGCTGTCTGTCTGAATGCAAGTTCTTTGCAAAAGGGATATTCTGAGGTTTATGTGTTTCTCATACATTGGCATCCTAGTCAACTAGTGAGATGCTTTGAAAGTACAAAAAATCAGACAACTTTTTCAATGCTTTTCTACAACTTTTGCATTTAGAGTGATTTGAGCAATGCTGCTATGTTTTCTGGAATTTCCGATCCTTGAATGTTGCTATTTTTAGCTTTTGATTTAATTTTGCAGACTAAATACTAATGAGATTTATCTGGGCCATCTAAAGATTTCAGTTTGATCACATTGTATTGATAACTACCATAGCTGAGCCTATCATCAACATTTACACAGAATGGCCGGGTGCTTCTTAAATGTAGAAACTTAGGGATAATGATGGTACCTGAAAAAGAGATTTTCTCAGAAGTGATACCATATGCAGTGTAAGTGGACAGCTCCTTCTGTCTTGCATCATTGCTCAGATAAAAATGAGGTAGTTCAGGCATTTTATGGGAAGGATGTATTGCCTATAAAATTTATTTCTCTCTTCACATGGTGAGAAAACCCTCCAGGGTATACCAGAGAACAAACTTGCCCAGATCGTAAGGAACATAGCACATTGGATGCAGGCCATTAAATTAGTGCTTTCTAAGCTATCTGATCTGATGCTGCAAGCAGAATTGACTGTTGCTAGTATTAGGTACGAACAGGTTTTTCCCCTTCTTTCTCTCTTGCTCTTACTTGCATTTTTTAATCATGACCTTAAAGAAACTTGTAAGGATGCTGCCACATCTATTGGCCCTTTTCCATAAGTATGTGTAGAACATATGATAATTAACAACAAAAACCCCAAAGTGCTATGGTTAATAGTGTTCAGATCCAGAGTGTTCAGATCCATAATATTTAATTATTGTCTTTTAAGGGCCATGCCAAGGAAAATTAAATCTTTCTTTAGATAATATGAAGCAGAAATTTGAATTGAAAAAGCCCCAACAAGAACACAAAACCCCAACCAACCCACAGCTCCCAAACAAACCACCTAAACCACCAAAATATCTATTTTTCGTGCAGTGGTCTGAGGCCACTAGATGTATACAGAGGTACCAACAGGAACTCAAACCTAGATCTGATTCTAACTCACATAATAGTCTTAAATGAATCGTTGACAGTGGTATATGAAAACTGGTGTATATTGGTGAGTATCCATATACATAGACTTTTATTAGCAGTTTGACTTTTTCCCCCCAGAGCTGCTGAGATAGGAAGGTGAATGATGACCTTTCAACACACATAAGTGAAAATTTTGGATTGGATATGAAGTTCATTACAAGGACTGGTAGTTTTTCAAACTGCACGAACAGTTTTTCATGCCTCACGCAGTACATATTGGTGTTCTGGACTTCTGATCTTGCAGATAAATGACCCTTTATTATGTATGCCTTCAGTGAAAAGGAGTAAGGAACAAAATGGATGTTGTGTGTACATATCTGTATCTACATAAAAAAGTCAGTGCAGACATTGGAAGAGAGAATTCAGGAACAAGCAAGCCTTTCTGACATCATTAATATTTGTAACCTGAGTTCAGTGATGATGTCTGGCCCATTAATCTGGAGTATGTTGATGTAGAAGGTGAAGCAAGAATTACTTGTTGCAAACTTTTTCAAGATCAGTGTCAGATGACAGTATGCTGTGGAAAGATTAAAAAAATTTGTTTTTTACTGAAAAAAAAAGAATATAAAATCCAGAGGATACAATAATTGGGGACACAGTTACAACAAAGCCTGATTGAAGGGTCTCATGGGAATTTGGAGAGACATATATTCCAGTCATTTCTGATTTCCATGCATGATGGGGAAAACCAAAAAGAAATCTAAAATGAGAACCATGTGATTTGGGGAAATCTGCAGTGTTTCAAATGAGCTGTAATCGAGCTGCCTCAATTTCCTTTCTTTTCTCTATAGAGGACTTCATGATCAGCACAAATCTTTCATGGTTCACAGTAGCTTCTGTAACTTTGTAATGGTTTATATTGACATAAAATGGTAAGAATCAAAACACGTCCTACTTCCATGTACACCTAGAATTAGTACATCTAAAATATGTCAGAAGTCACCTTGGTGACATTTCTGAATTAGGAAAGCACTTTGGTACTTGAAAAGTTTTTTTTTTTTTTTCTTATTTTAATAGGATCAAAGTACAACATATCCAAATAAGTTCCATTTTTGTGTAATCATGAGTATAGACAGCTTAATGCTACTCTCTTCTAAATATATTTTTTTAAAGTTTTCTTCATGAAGAAGGAAACTAAACTAAGCTTAAAGAGAAAATCATAAAAGAAGTCATGATCCTGACTCCAGTCCATATGCATGCTTTTTATTGAGACTGCATCAAAGATCAGTGGTATAACCAATTTCATTGTAGAAATGAAGGCTGCTCCCTATTGAAATTACACATGAAACAAAGATCTTTGCTCACTAAACATTTCTTTTGCTATTTTTGACGGGGAAGAGGGGAATGGGAAGGACGGGGTTTGTCTTGAGCACATTGTAGTAATTCTCTTCTCTTTACTATATAGAGTTCCAATTTAATAGTCAAACACTAGTTTAACAACACCCATTTTCTAAAAATCTGTTAGCTAGTGTTAATTATGTCTTCTATTAGTTATGACCTGAGTCATGAAACAGCTGTTCCACTATTTCATCCACAAACTGGCATGCACATAATTACTTGTGTTGTCTGTTTAGTCTTTTACAATGTCATAACAGTAACTTTGCTCAGTCAATGAACATGATGAAAGACCACGTCACTTCAAACCATTTTTCAGAAACTTATACAAGTCAGGTTTTTGTGGTTGTGAAGGAGGAAGCTGTGTGACCAATGAACACTGCATCTTACTCTTCGCACAGTATTTTGGTGAATTCTTTTGTTTAGAAATAAAAAAGATTTTGAGTATATTCTGATGAATTCTAGAGTATCAAAACTAATTTGGTGAAAAATATATTCCCTTTGCACCCATGTACTTGAAAAGGAACTGACTTAATTTGGGGTGCACAAGAAAAACATGGCTGAATCCTTAAAAGTAATTTGCTAATATAAAAATAAGTTACATTGGAGGAAATAACTACGTGCAGAGAAGCCCTACATTTGGGCCTGCTTCGAATGGATACAAATTAAATTTTTCTTCCCAGGCTTGATTATCTAGAGGCAAATATCACTGCTTTAACATTCTTCTCAAATTCATCTCCAGGGTTAACCATCCATGTTTAATCATTGCTGATAATGAGATTTGTAAACTTTCAAAAATCCCTTAACTAGAACTCTATGAATAGGTTTATGCATAAAGCAGACTGGGATGAATTTGCCTTTTTTTTTTTTTTTTTTTTTTTTAATCTAAAGAGGAGTAGTTGATTGGCTTTTTTAGCCTGCACTTGAGAAAATTTCACTATGCAAAGAGCAAGCTTGATATGCCAAGGTGGTGAAGTGAAAGCAATACAAAAGAAATGCAAAGATGCTATTCAGCTTCCTTCAGTATCTGAACGTTTCTCAATACACTGATTTCTTCTGCACAAGTAGTCAAAGTACACATCTATCTTACAGTTTCTTTCTTCTTCCCTTTGAGTTTTCAAGCTCTAGAAAAAAATATTTTGGAGTTTGAATCTACCTGGACCTTGCCAATTTGAAATCTAATAGTATGGGGAAGGAATTTTTCTATTCTTTCAAGAATATCTGGGCAAAGGAACCATAGAAGAAACCAGATACAAACCTAGCATGGTCAGGTAGGTTGTAATAAGAACAAGCATGGTTATTCACACTAATTGGTATGGATATCTGATGCGTAAGGATGTTTATTTTTTTGTTGAGGATAGGGAAAGGAAAGGGAGGAAAACAGACAGAAATAAAATCTAACCAACCAGCATTAACAAAGACAATAGTCAGAAACAAACCTGGTCAGTCAAGGTAACGGATGGGCTCCAGACAAACTATGACTTCACAACTGATAAGGATGCAAACCCGAGTGTCTAGGGTGTTGAAATGGCTTGGTGGGATTATACCAAGTGCAGAGGCCATAGCAGAGGAAGGAGGAGCCAGAAGGAACAAGTACTGGTAGACAGCAGTGTAAAAGGAGCCAGTCATGTGTAAAATGGGGTCAGTCAGTACTCTTGTCTAGCTGAGCCCTGCACCTGATGTATCCAGATGTCCTCTTTTCTTATGCCTTCTTAATGGATGATTTCCCAACTCTCTCCCTAGGTGATCTCACCCTTTATGCAAAGTATATGCATGCTACACACACTGCAACTGCCGGCTACTGCTGAGAGCCTCAGCAGTGCGAGAGGAATGTTGTGCTCACTGCTGTAGCCAGACATGGGGGTGTTGATGAGCTCCTGTATCATCCCACAACTGCTGGGTGTGTGTAAGGGGGGGTGCCTGTGTGTGTGAGCTCCTGGGGTATGTGGTGAGCTCTACTAAATGGTTGAACCTGCAAACAGGGAAGTGTCAGCCTGGGCAGGAAGGAGTCCTGGACTAAGGCAGCTGTAGAAGGTAGACGCTTTTAGCATCCACTTAACACTAAGCTGGACATGTATATATATATATATAAAATATTATAAGCACACATGCAATCTTGTGATATAGTAATAAGCAGTTGAATTTTTGAAAGTATGGAGGCACACAGATTGTTCTGTGCTTGCTTTCTGAAGGACAGAAATATCATTGTTAATTTGAATGCATTGCTCTATCGAAGAGCCTGAAAAGACAGTCTAGTTCAGATGCTACTTACCTAAAGGAAATACTGACAACAACTTAATGAAATTTTGAATCAAAAGTTAAGCAATTAATTTTATATCCCTTTATTAATAATTTGTTGGGAAGGAAGAGTGACACAATGCATAGCTTTCAAAAGGATGATCATAGAAACAAAATATTTATAAATTCTTTCGATAAATCAAAATGGGAAATCTAGTAAATGCGCACACCCATTCTTCTCATTATTCAGAAGTTCTGTTCTGACAAAGAAATTAGCTTTATTTTGTCACCTCATTTATCACACAGAGGGAATTAAAAAAAAAAAGTAACAATACCGTACCTTGCCCTAAGCCCTTTTCAACTAACTTCAAATTGACATTAGGATTCTACTTTGATGTAGTTCAATTTAGTGATCTGTTTCATCTTTACAGTTTCTAATCTTAATTACTACAGCTATATCTAAGATACAGAATCCTGTTGGAACAAAATTGTTTCCTGGTGAATTTAGTGGCATTGCACACCCACTCCCAGTGCATTAAAATACCAGTTGGTTGTAGCTAGTGACGGATGTTTTCTCAAGTCAAATTATTTTCTTTCCTTCAGCTAAAGTTTTGGAATATAAAAGACTTTATTTTAGAATATCTAGTCTGTGTTCTTAAGTTCTTTGAGTAGAGTCTTTTGTCAAAATAGTGGCAAAACTCTTTTACCAAGCTCTCATGCTTTAGCCTGAGTTGTTAGATCTGATGCCAGTTGGATAATGTGACAAGACAGGCAAGGCTACCTTTTCTTTTACTTAGTAAAAGACCTTGGTTTTCCTCTAACTTCCCATGACAATTGTCATTGTGAGCTGCAGCCATGTTCTCCCACTTATGTCCTCATCAATGACAAAAAGAATATCCTGACTTTAAGGAGATCTTACATTCTCCTGCCGAGGCACCCCATTATCCCTCTCCTCAACAAGGTCCTGGGAAAGGCAGTCAGCCCTCCTGTCACAGGAGATGCTGCTCACGTCTGGCTGTGGGCCCAGCACTTGAAGCTACGTGTCACGGACAAGTTTCAAAGCAAATTGGTGTCTTCTTTGCACCAGGGATATGCAACCAGAATGCATTCTAGGAGGTGAGAGCTGTATTTAACCCTTTCAGGTTGGTATTAGTTCCCTCAGGGAAGTTCAAAGAGTCCCTCTACAGGCAGCAGCAGAGTGGTTTTCCCTGTGCTCCAACAGGCTGTAAAGCCATCCTCAGACAGAGTTTTAATTAACTTCTTATTTGGTTGTTTTTTNTCTGATTTTTTTTCCTGATTTGGGCTGTTCTGATTTCCTCCTCGCCCCTCTTGATACACTTGTGCTGGTAGCTAGTGTATCAGGGAGAGGTGTTTCTTCACAGGCTGGATGAAGGGCATGTAAATGCCAGCGGTTCTGTGTCTCTGCATCTTGGGGTACTCCTCAGAGCCCAGGTCTATTTCTCTGTGCTCTTCTTACAAGATGTTTTACCTGCTCCTGCTCCATAATCCATCATCCTACGTGCATAGCCTGTAGCTATTCATTTAAAATGTCACTGGGTAGCACTGTGTCTTGTATAACAATGTGGTTGATGAATGGGAAGTTTATACCAACAACCTTTAGATTTGTAGGCACTTTGCATTTAGAAGGTTGAGGTCGAGTCCCACTCCTCCGTGGTTCTTCCTCCTCTACCTTCCTCCTCAGGTCCTGTGGCTCTGGGACCAGCAGATGGTGGAGGGATGTGGGAGGAGGGAAGGACCTACAGGGTGGTGGTGACTGCTGCCACCACAGGAGCAGGTGTTTTCCCTTCAGCCAGTCTGCCCCTGGACCTTGGGAGAGACAGGGTCTGACACTGTGCAGAGGGCAGCTGACCCATTCAGGTAGAGGGCTGAGAAACAAGGAGCCTTGGATGGAGAGTCTCAGATCTATCAATTACAAGACTTAGGGAATGACACACAACATTGGTGTGAGGTGAAGAGCCTCAAGTCTTGTTACTGCCCTGCCCTGACTGCTGCTTTTGCATCCAAGGTCTTTAGGACCAGGCTATACCTAGGAAACTACAGTTGCTGGATCTGCTTTAATGCAATTCATCCTTGAAGAAGAGTTCAAAAGTGCTTTCTGCTTTCAATCGAACTGCTTCTACCTTTTGAATTAATCCCACTTATTTGATCATTCACCTTTTTGGTCTATTCTTGTTATCTCCACTGATTATTCTCCTCTCTCTGTGCTTCTATAAGGCTTTCCACAATCCCAAATTGGATCCAAGCATAAGTTTCTTTTAATTCATCATGCTATTTTTTCTCCTAATCACATCCTTCTATTACTTCTTTCCTTTCCTTCCATCTCTCTCATTCTTTACTTTGCCTTTCTCCTTCTACTGTTACTAACTACTTTCATTTCTGTAATCTACTTTCTTCTCTGCTGCACATAAACCTTGCTCTACTCTTCCTGCTGTGGTTGAATCTTATTTGTTTTGATGTACTTTTTTTCCTTTCCCAAACTTTTCTCATCTTTGAGGAACTATACTCTGTTTTAGAACTAATTAATCCCTACAAATTATTCCCCTTTTGTACTTCAGGTGTGTCTGCTCACTCTCAAAATACCATAAACTTATGACATTTCTCTTGGTGTCCACTTTTTTTTGTAGCTCCTCCTTTGTGCAGATCCTGCTCTTCCACTCTTCCCCTGTTCTGCTTTTCCTGGAATCTCTCATATATCTTTATTTTCGAATTGTACAAGCTGAAAATTTGTGTGTGTGTGTGTGTGTGTGTGTGTGTGTGTGTGTGTGTTCAGTTTTTTCCCCCTTCATATATAATTAACTATGAGAATGTCATATTTTCTGCTTGTTATGCAATTGCATTTAGAATCAGTAGCTAGAGCAGAATTGCTAGAATTAGCACCTCTACAAATTCCTCGGAAATGTTGTGGTCTTGTGTTGGATTTATACAGCCCTGAAAAAAGTGCGTTGAGACCTTCTTTTCTTTACAGTTTATCTTTCCAGCAAGCTAGATTACCTCAAACAAGATTGCATCAACTTGGATACTTATATACAGGATGATATTGGGGGCAAATATAATATTTTTCTTAGTCTGTTAGAGGCAGACATCCCACAGAGTAGAAGGCCCATCTCTTTACCCAGAGCTGTACTTTACTAAGGATTTAAAGAGGATTATTTTGGCCTTTTAAAAAAACTTTTGTTTGGATCCTGAAAAAAACCCTTTATTTAGAATAAACAGCTTTTCAATTGTGGTTGCCCCTTTTAACATTTTCAATTTCTAAAGATGAAATATTAATATTTCAAATGATCCTGTTTTTGTTTTGTTTTGTTTTGTTGGGTTTTTTTTTCTAGTGGCACTCATGCCTATATGGTCAAATCTAATTACTGCCCAATATTTTTGGAATCTCTGTAACAGTAATAACTCCTTTAACCCTGAGTAATTTGATTTAAGTACACCGTCCTTAGGGCAATCCAATAAGTCATTAATAAGCTGCTGAAACCCATCAAGTGGAGAGTATCTTAACTGCCATTTCTGTGGTATTATTTCTTATAAATACACGAAAGTGTTTAACAAAAAAAAAAAAAAAAAATTACCTACAGGTTGCACTGAATTCTTGAGGAAAAAGAAAGGGCTTTAGAAATTAAAGCTGTTCGGTTTGTCAAAGAGTAGTTTAAAAGGGTGATTTTATCATGTGTTGGAAATAGACTTCTGATAATATTTCTTCATTCTTTGCAAGATACATATTGACATCCAACAGCTGCATGTGGCAGCTAAGCATGTGAAGGCTAGAAATAAGGGATTTTTTTAAAAAGAGAAAACTATGTTAATTATTCATTGGATGAATACCATACATGATGAATTGGATGAATACTCTGCAAGTAGGGTAACTTTTCTGTCAGTCATTGTTTAAATCAAAAATAATGTGTCACCACTGAAGGTTCATTTCTCTCTATTGACTGAAGAGAGAGTAAGTGTCCTAGATGTCCTAAGTTAGATAAAATAAATCACAAACTATGACTATCTACTTAAAAATAAAGTTTTCTTCGGTGTTGTATTCAAGACAAAATTTAGGGCCTTGCATCGTCTACTGGATGCAAAACAGAAAATAATTTATAGACAGGATTTTAGAGGTTTTTGTCATGTTGAAGAATACCTATGCAAATTCTAAGACTTAATTCTATGTGTCTTTTCAAGTGATTAGTACTTCACCAATATGACTATGTGCTTCATGTTCTGCCCTAAAGTTATTTAAAACATCTTAAAATTCTACTCCTTACCTTTTCAGTATAATCTATAAGTACTATTTTGCTGTCCCATGGTGCTCCTTATAACAAAGATCATAACACAAATTTTCATTGGCTAAATAGATACCAATCTGAAGAGCTTAGCTATTTTGTCTAAATTCCAAAGCATTGTGCAGAGGATTTGCAGAGGCTCTAGGGGAAGCCTCTTATCTTGCTCCACTATTGTCAAACTTCAAATTTGCACAATAAAAATTGTAAGCAAAGGAAAAATAAAAATCCTTTTGGTCTCAATGTAAAAGCAACACTGGTGCATAAACAGAACAGGAAAAAAACATATTCACTCAAAAAAAAAAAAAANGATTGAATATTCATCAAAGCATAAATCTAAGAAGCTGATGGAATTAATATAGCAACAACTATCTTACAATGGCACCACATGCCACAAAGGAAATAAATCCTTAACTCTTTTTATTTGGTGTTCAATGAGGAAAAATTCACTTGTGGAACTGTTTCTAATCAGACAACCTATAACAAAACCTTTCCTCATCTTTCACCAGTTTGCTGTACAAAGACTGACCTGTTTTGCATTCTGAAACTGATACTGGACAGAAATTATTTTCAACCCTGACTGGCACTGGGCCACACTGAAAATTATTTGGGATCAAAGCCTGACTAATTAAATTAAAATGATTTAGAATTTATCATGATAGTGTATAAGTGACCCCAAAAAGTGGAAAAAGTTGTAAAACAGAAGTAATAAAGAAAAATAGGATGAGTTGCGGAGACAAAGCTAATCTGTGTTATTAATGTGCTGCATCCTTTATTTCCCTGGTCTGTCCTTTTATCTTTTGGGATTCATCCTGCAGGTGGGATGAGGAAGTAAGCACAGGTGGTTTTACAGAGCAGCAAGGCTGTGGCAGGTTGTGTGAAGGAAAATAAGAAGGCACATTTGAGCAAAGTGACCAACTAAAGCTGAGGCTGTTGCTATTGACAGCATATGCACAGAGCAGAAGTGATGGGAAAGACAGTTTGAAAGGCCACAGCAAATTAAAAGGAACTACTTGGGTAATTTTTCTTCTTGTCCCTGTTGTCTTTGTTGTTTCTGCTGAGAAGGATGAGACCTAAGCCATCCAAGCCAAAATTTATGCTTCTTTTCATATGACTACCTTGCACATTAGACTTCATCAGAATATGCTTAATCTGTGCTAAGAGCATTTGGCTTTGGTCCCTTTCATTCACAAATGTAACTGGGACAGAAATACTCATTTTTGCATGATACTTTAGTGAATATGTCAGTCTCTTGGGAGCTGATTTGAGTGCCATCTTAGGGGACAGTTGGTTGGTCTGATTTGTGACCTTCACCTGGTGTTTAACATCTTTTCTGAAGAGGTAAGAGCAGAGACCTCAAAACCCCCCAGGCTTAAAGGGCCTGGAGTTGGGGCAGTCTTCTTTTTTGATAAATGGATAACTATTGGGAAACTATATAAATGAAAAAGATTGCTTCTGTACTCAGGACAAAACAGAAAACCAAGATCTTCCCACTAGAACATAATTTCTATTTATATTTCCTTGTTAATTTCAGTAAGGCTTGCATTGTGTATTTTTGCAAGCTTGCTTGCTGTGTGTTTTTAAAGAACTATATCTTGCTGAAGAGATGGTTGCAGTTCAGTAATGCATGAAGGCATTCCTGGGTATTGTATGCTGTTTGAATGATCCATATAGCACGCTAAGAAAGCATTTTGAAATCCATTTCTATGACAAGTGGTAGACAAAAGGGTAACCCCTGTAATTAGAGTTTCTTCCAGATTAAATGTACTCTTTGAAAACAAACACTGATTTTGTTGGTTTTATTCAGGTTATTAGTGTTTGGTGTATTATTTAATGATGCTTCAGATTGAATAAAAAAGGTATGCATGCATAATTTTACTGAAAAGTAAATTTGATATTTATCAAATTGCTTTATGAGACAGTGAGGAAGGAAAGCTGATGACTTTTCAACAGTATTTATGTCTAAAAATATTACATGCAGATGTGAAGACCACCTGTGATGAAGTATTTTTAATGCTACTCATCCCATTTTTAGGACAGGATCCTACAATTTCAGTGACATCTCAAGTAAAATTGTGACAGGTGGCCATGTAATTCAAAAAACCAGTGGTAGCTCTGAGCCCTGATAATACAGAGTTCATGTCATTTTTCCACACAGATTTTCCCTTTACACAAATGGTGTAATTTTACCCCTGAAAGTTTTACCTCTGGAAGCTATTTTTATTTTCTACAAGAGCACCTTCAGGCAATAACAGCAGGGGGGCAAATCCTTTATTTTATGTTGTCAAAACCAATATGCTGTGAGTTATTCACATCACTTTCTGAAGTGCCATTCAATGGCTTTGTGTTTTGAGTAGTGCAAACCACTAACAGACTCAGGAAAAACAGTTTCTGAACTCATAGCACTAGAGTGGGTGTTAGTATGGAAAGAAAAGAAAAAATATAGAAAAAAAGTATTAAAAGGATTCTTTTTTGTTGCTGCTGTTGAAAGTTTTTTAATGAAAGGAGATGAATCAGGAACTTTGCAATAACATGTGCCTGACCACTTAGCTCTAGCAGCAGATTGGAATGACGCTTACTCAGCACAGGCTTTGGACCTTTCAGACCTTATGCATCATTTTTCATCTCCTGAGTTTCTCACAGTTGTGCAAAATAAAAATGGGAATCAAAAAAATCAATTTTTTTAAAACCATTTGAATCAAAATAGAATACACATATCCACCCATTAAACTTTTAGGAAAAAACTTAGCAGGTAGTCTGACTCTTTGCTCCAAAAGTATTTGTCTTCAGAGCCATCAATTTTAGAGAGTGATATTCCATTTTCCATTTTTTTAAAGGAGTTCAGCTGAAAGCATAGACAAGAGAAAGAGCAAACATTAAATAATGAGCCTGTAAAGGTAATATCTGCCAAATTCTTCCACTGCTGGCTGGAAGGCTGTTGAAACCTGAAATTGCTGTTATATTCCACGCAGAGAAGCAACTCTTCAGGTCTTCTGACAATGCAGTGACCTCAAGACAACATTTCTGGAACTGTTACAACAAAGTCTTGTAGCCATAATAAATGTGTTCAATTTTTATTTTTCTTTAAGGGCTGAAAAACCCTCACCTTGCTTTACTAAAGGGAAATACTGAGAGGTGCTGAAAAACCTCTTCCAACTGCCTGTTTGCTGAGAAATGTAACCTTCCTAAATCCTACCTTCAGGTTGAAGTTGACAGGAAGATCTGCAGAAAATTTACCATTTTATCTAGGGAGCTGCAGCAGTTCAGTGGAATATAATAGTTTTCTATATGAATTTACAGCACACCAGTCGTCAGAGATAGATAACTTGGTACAAGTCCAGCAAGCTCAGTTATTCAGCGTGCCTGAAGTACCAGAGGACGACAAGAAAGACAAGCACAGATGTTGCTCTTTAAGTGACTTATGCTGACATGGTTTGCTTTCTTACTTAGAGTGTTGAATCAGGGAGGTTTCCAGGTCCCAGGTCCCAGCAGCAGGGCTTTAGAAGGTGGGTTAACAAAGGAGTTTGTGTCTCAGAGTTACAGACTATTAGCCTGAGGTTGAAAGATCTTCCTTGGTCAAACCAGCAATAAATGGATACTTATTTGCAAAAGGAGTAGTAAAAAGATGAATAGCATTAGATGAATAGTACATTTTCTTTCTACTCTGTGTTACAGAAATTGGTGGGGCTACTGTGATCCTCTCTGGATACAGTATTTGGGAAACAGTGAAGTGCTGATCTGCTACAAGTTTTCTTCTCAGATTAAACCCTGCTGGGGCCAAGGTCTCCTTGGTTTAGTTAGCTATAAGCCATAAAGGTCTGTTTTCGTTAAGCAGTCAGTAGGATTTGGTTCTTCCTCTGATATTGGGAGAATCAGAAAA
>VZTR01009249.1:26334-44835 GCA_013400775.1 Chaetops frenatus
GATTTAATTTTTTTTTGCCTTACATGATGCATAAAAATGAAGATTTTTTTTTTTAAAGCAGTAAAACAAAGAAGGAACTACAGAAACACAATCAGCAACTTTTGAATGAAATAAAAAAAGCCTTGCTGCATATGTATTAAATAGTTTTTATTTTTTCCTGTTTCTAGACTGATATAAACCTGGTAAAAAAAAAAGAAAAATCTCTTCTGGTCACACTTTTCACTGGAAGAAAGTGCTGGAATGCTCTAAGCCAAAACTTTTTTTGGCAGTGAATTCAGAAATGATATTTTGAAAATGATATTTTGAAAATTGATCAAAGTAGCGATTCTAGACTTCCAAATTAGCCCTTCTAGTTAATTTGGTATTCAATAACATTAAAAAACATCTTGAGCTTAAATATTTATATTAAAAAGAATAGGCTCTTACAGACATATAAATGGGTAAAAGAGACATTTAGTTTGAAAATGTCCCAAATCCCACAATGAATTCAATTTGACTTGTTCAGAAAATTGAAGTTAATTATTTTGTTGCTAGGAAAGGATTCATATTGCAGAAAAATAATAAACTCTTTATGGACAACTTTCTTACTCATCAAATCAAATGTTGAAATTAGGTTGTGCCATATTCAAGAAAAGTGATAACAGTGTACCCCCATTGTTGTGCTTTTAGTAAAATTCAGACACACTGGCACCAACTGAATCAATCATCATTTTTCAGGAAGATTCTTAGCCAGTGCACTTCAAACCTTTTGGAGACAATGTTGCTTAAGCACATGGTTATCTTCTTTCCTACTAGAGATCTGTCTTATGTCCTCTTTTATTTTTTTGATTATGATTTTTAATGTATTCTTGGGGAAAGAAGCAATTATTAAGTATAAGATTTTCTCTTAATGTGAGTGTAGTTCTCATATAATATATACATTATTTCTTTGCCATAAATGTTAAAAGATAAGGGTGAGCCAGACTGAAGAAATGGAATTACAGTAGATGAGATCACCAGGTTAGAGAGGAATCATTTGAAGTCATCATACTTGAAGGTGCTATGGTAATGATAATAAGAAGAAAGATTTGTTTCGGTAAAAGTTCTGATATCATCTGTAGGTGATGATGCCTTGACATTTGGTACTTTTATAATTGGCCTGGAGAGTAAATGTGACTATCAGAAGCAAATCCACATTGTCTGCAGGTTGAATTGCAGTCCTCCTTTTACTTCAGATTTTTTATTTAGCTTAGTAGGATTAAGAATTGTTCTTCAAGGAATCCTCAAGAACAATTTACTGAAGAAACAAATATGCATAAATGTCTTTCCATAAATTAAGGCGGATGGGGAATGTACACCCATTTTACAGTGACATAAATGAAAAACTGAGGCCAACTCACTTGAGCCTTGTTCTGAAGTGGGTGACATTATTAATTTTGAGTATTTCTGAGTTTTTTGTTTCAGGAAACCATAAAGCATTTGCTAGCTTCAAAATAAAAATCTGTTTTTCTTGTGCAATGACGAATTGAAGGGTAAGTACAGGTTTATGTGTTGCCTAAAGATACCATGTGTGCTTCTAAATACCTTAGGAATGCTAAATCCATATAGTTTCAATAAGGTCACCTGCCATGCAGTGATTCAATGCCAAAGTGTTCCATCCTTTATTTGAACATGTAATTGCATTGTTCTTCATAAATTAGGGTCCTTGCTTATAATAATTGATTGTGATAATACAGTGAATTAACCCTAGTCATTGTTCTATTTAATCACTTTATTTGAATGTCAGGTGTGCAGGTAAGTCATCTAGTTAAGTGGAAGTTTGATAACCTAATGTAATATCTTTGACATCAGAGATCAGATAAAATCTTTTATGTGTCATTGGCTCTGAGAATCTGCCTGGGCAGATGGTGTTGGTTTTGTAAGTCAGACATACATTGCCTGGAGAATTTCAGAGAAATATGGGCATTATTTTCAAACTCCAGCAAAGGAGAAAGGTGTCATTTCACTGACAGCCCCAGAGAATATTTCCCTGTTATTGCATGCTTGACAGATGCCATGAACAGATTGATGTGCAGAGAAAGGAAAGGTACAAGGAAACCGTACATTAAAACTCATTAACTTTAGGTAGGAAAACTCTGTTGGGAGCAACTCTAGAGCATTTTTTGATGTACAGTGTGTGTTTAACATTCTAAATATATGTGCTATTTAATGTGTTGGGACTGCATTTACATATTTGCTGTAAATATGAATGAAAATGAAAACAGTGACAAGATAAACACAAGAGAAAATGCATCAGCAAAATTAATCATTAAGAATCTGAAGGGAAATATAAGAGACGTTTTCCACACTCCAAATTTTATATCTACCAGAAGCTATAGGTCACATATCAATTTGAAGTGGATCTCTTGAATTCCAGTATTAATTTTCTCAGAAAACAACATTCAATTTTGTTTGTAACATAACACTCATTTACAAAAAATCATATCTTCTTCTTAGTCCAGCCAAACTCCTACGTATAGCCTTAACTTTTAGCACTGAAAAAGGAATGTGGAATCTTATTACTTGAGTTACCTGGTCCTGTGTTATCTCCTTATCTCACTGATTCCTTGTCATGGATGTGGCAAATTCCTATGTTAAAACTTATGGCTAACTTGATTTTTTTTGATGAGGTGTAAGATGAGTACTGTAAAATAAATAAAGTACTGAATGATGAACATAGTAGCAACGCATCTTTAAGATGGAATTGAAATTGCAATATTACAAATACGTAACTGTAATGCATTTATTATAATAATTGCTGTTCCTGACCATTAAAGGGGCGTGAATTTGAAGAGGTATTTTTGAAGGATTTAGAAACAACACAGTTTCACAAGGGAAGGAAGATGCATGTTCATGTAAGTAACACAGGCATACTTAATTCTGTTTGCTCTTCATTTGAGCATTCAGCTTTTCAACCTTAATATTCTTTTAAGGTAGATCTCATTGGGAATTTAATTTATGTAATTCCTGTTTTGATGTAAACAAATTTGATGGTAATTTTGTCAATGAAAACAGATTTTTAAAACTAAACAGCATAGCTGAAATAAATATTTGTAAGAAATTCTGTTCTCAATGCAAATACGATAGTGTTTAGTGAGCTGAAACTGGAAAATACAAATAAAAAATTACATGCTTTTAGTGTGTGAATATCTACTTTATATCTTCATACTAAGTTTGAAAAGGCTTTTTTTAGACAGGTAGAATTTAATTGTTTTATTAGAGATCTGTAGGTATTAAATAATTGAAATAGTCATGCATAATTCAAATAATCACTTCTAGTAGATACCTAGTCTGATAAATATCTGATGGAAATACAGATTGAATATGTTTTCCCCATATAAGAATTTTTAAAATTTTGAAATAATGGGCTGTTGTGTTAATTTGCATAACGATACAACTGTAACAGCAGGTTATGGTTGATGACTCAGACTCTGATGTTACCTGATGCAAAATGACTCATTTCTTACTTCAACTTGAGGGCAGCATAATGGAATTCAAAACTGCAACCATTGTGCAATTATAAAGATGAAAAAAAAAATCTTGAAATGCAGTAACCAATTAATGCTTCTTTTTCCTTGTAATAAATGCAAATTTTTGAATAAGATACCATGAAGGTCTTTGCTACTTAAGTTTATCATGACCTACTTTCTTTTTCTGAATAAAATCATGTACGACCATCAAATAACAGTGTTTGAATAACTTCTTGGAGTTCACGGAGCAACACTGGCAATATCTGTTACACGTGGTTTGTTTTCTCTCTCTCTCATACACATACCCTCTCCCCAGGAGGAGTAACTGAACAGACAGGATAAAAAAATACATTCGATAAGACATACTGTTCTATCTTAAATGAAGTCACTCTATGGTAGAAAAGGCAAGATCCTGCATTTCAAACAATATATTATTGGGTTTAAAGGGGCTCCAGTTCCTGTGAGAGGTCACAGTCTGAAGCTGCCACCCCTCCCTCAGAAAGCTGATTCTCCTATGAGGTAAATCTTTATCCCAATGTGGAGGTCTTTCTGTGCTTGGGGATTAGAACCTCAGAGTTTCAGCTACACAGACAGCTTCAGAGTATCATAGAAAAAAGCATTCCATGTTGTTTATGGTTGAAAAAATGCTTAAAAATACCACATATACCTTCTGATAGTTCTGCATCTCTACCACGTAATGATGGACCTTCTCCAATTTTATCAGCTTGCAAGGCTCATTTTCCTTCTGACATGCCTTTAATCAGCATTTCTACCCTCCTGTTCACCTTGTTTTTAATGTTTCAGACTATACTTTTTCTTTCTTCCCACTATAAAGAAAATGCCAGAAAAATAAGGTTCATTGTTTTTGAAGTGTGTGTTTAGTTGTGAATGAGGAAAGTGAGGCAGAGGAGACAAAGAAGAGGAAGATGAGGAAGGGTTTTATTTCGTAACTGAATGCTCGAATAGATTTTTGTGAAATTGCTTGTGGGGAAATTTCAAGGTATGGAGCAGAATTTAATAGGGGGATAAATAGAGGGCTAAGCAGTGAACAGAAGAGTTTAGAAAATATGAGGATTTGCATTTCATTGGTGCATTATTGATAGGGACATCTACTTATTGTGTATGTCATCAGGGGAAAAAAAACACAAATCGTGAAGTTTCAAAGGTCGTGTAAAAATTTTATCATGGCTTTGCAGATCTAACTATTGTAAATAGAATTGGAAGCATTAGCTAAATTTGGATTGATTAAATGACTAATGCAAGGTTTCAGTGACTTTTGAAACCTCCTCACCCATTCTTTTTTGAAATTGATAAAATAAACATGAACCAGAGGTGCTGAACCACTCCATTATCTCTATTTCTTGCCTAGGTGAGTAGTTACTAAAATTTTCTAGGAAGTTCTGAGGACTATATTAGGTCTTGGGTGCAGTTGTTTTCAGGTAACTCAGGAAAGATAACAAATTTGTAGCAAGTCAGTCTCCTATAGTATTGCTGGTCAGAGTGGGAATTAGTTGTGTACAACTAATAATAATAAGTTGTGTCTTGTTGTGGGTTTTTTAAAAAAACAATTGCAGTTGTATTTAATGAGGTAGCAGAACTGTAAAGCTGTCAGGAGATGCTGTGGCAACAACATTTCTTGAAGGAGCATATTAAATAGTAATGATGTCAAACATCTGAAAGAGAGAGTAGACCTTGCAAGAACAGTTTTCTAGTCATAGGAAATTCAAAAGGAGCTTGGAATGTTGCCAGTTGACTGACTATTGGGGGAAAAAAACCTCATAATAAGCAACAGTTGTAGTTACAATATTTGCTGAAACCAACACACATTAAATAATAATGAAAGCAACCATTTAAAAATGCTGGCAGCTTATATGGAACAGCTGAGATGAAGAAACTGTGAAAAGGATAAAAAAACCCCAAACTGGTATATAGCCAATGTGCTGTCAAAGAATAAAAAGCTCCATTGAAGATTAAATGGTCAGATAACTTCAGGCAAGTATTCATAAAACAAATAGTTTGAAAGAAACAGAGTAAATTCTTAGATTGTGTAAGTGAAAAATCTTCAAAATTTAAGTGATATCTTCAAAGAAGGATTACTAAGTAGAATACTAATACTTTTTATTTGCTTGAAATATTTTAATTAAGAAAAAATGTGGGCAAGGTTGACATTTTTTAACACACTGAAATACAACATGACTATAGTTTTTTACAAGTATCTTACATGAAAATATTTTTTAAATTTATGGAAGGCATTAAAGTTTCTATAGCCAAGAAGACCTTGTTATTGCTAAAATAATGAACTTAAACCTATTAACCAATGACATTGGAGTCTTAGTTTTTCTTGAAAGAATTAAAAGTGAACTCGAACAGAACAGCTGGGGTTGTTTTAAAAGACAAGCAATGCAGGTGTTGAATAGATGCTATGTCTTTTTGTTTGTTGATATATACATATTTAGCAAATATTAGACTACCATAGCCATTGGTGTGGGGGGAAGGTCCCATTTTCAGTGTTATAAAAAAACCACATAAATCTGCTAAATTCACTGGTATTTTATTGATAACAACACAACTTGAGATCCTTATTAAGCCTTATGATTACATGAAGAATATACGCTTCTGTTAAAGAAAATATGGATAAGAAATATTAAAATAGAAATGAGGGCTTGAAATGGGCAGTTTGAAACTGAAGTGCAAGGCTTAGATCCTCTCAATCCCTGCTCTGCTATTGTATAGAAATGGAAGTGCCTAAATTTAGACAGGGCTCTGAAGGCAGTTGACTGTTCCCCAGCAGCTTCATGTTCTGTTCTGGCATCTCTACCTTGGTATGTTCCTCAGTCTCACAATCTAACACATTGGCACTTGTACTCAGTGTCTGTACTAAACATTTATAGAGAGCTGAGGAATTCTTCTGATCCTGGGAGAGACCTTGCTTTCACTAAGGCTTCTGTCAGTGGTATTACTTGTATGTCCTTTTTTGTAGATAATTTAAAATTTTTTGATTATAAAGAGCAAAAACCAAAAGGGGTCACTCAGGTAAGAAGATTCTTAGATTCCAAGCCCAGGTCTGGCAGAAACCTGCTTGCATATTAGTATGTATGTGTGTAAACAAACATATACATACATCAAGCACCCCTGTGACCCCAATTCCATAGGAGGATCCCAAAGGGAGACTATGCAGAGCACATGGTTTGAGATACTCTGCATTACACAGCCTAGAAGATCAGTCCAAGGTCACCTAACATGACTAATGGGATGTTCTCAGCATTGCTTGAACCTCTGTTTTTGCAGGAAGTCAACGACAATATCCTTCAAACGCTTACCTATTATGAAAACCTGTCCTACACATCTTTCTTTCCCCATTGTAATGTGATACATAAAACAAAGAACATGAAAAATATTTCCATGTTCAAATCCTCTGCTAGAAGCCAAACGGCCTCTGAAAACCTTAAAATTACTCGCAAAAACTTCTGAAGGTTATGACAGACCTCCTGCTTCTTTGTTCTTGGTGGTGGTAAAAGCTGGATTCATGCCCAGCACAGGGAACATAGTGTAAATAGCGTTGCTGCAGATTGCTACTGGATTGTTCAAAACATCAGATGGTGAGAATATGTTATTATCAACAAGCTGTTTACTGGCCAATCAATTACAAACTCTGATGGAGCACCAGGCATTTTATTGTAGGCTAGCCAAATGGATGGAGAAAACATATGTCAATCTCTCTGTTACTTTAAGGGGCAAATTCTGCTCTTTTTCATCAGTATGCTCTAAAGCCTACCAGAATGGAAGCACAGTGATGTTAATAGAGAAGGGTAGGATCTAAGGCAGTGCTGTGGGAATCACCAGGGTAGTGCAGTTCTCAGATATTTGGGCAACTTTATGTCAACATACATTTGCATAATAAGAGTACAGCTGAGGCATCTGTAAGCAGTCCTCCCCTCAAAAGGATTTCGAATGCATGAGTTTGTCAGCTTGTGTGCAATACACAGACAGTTAGGAATTGTTGAATGGCTCTTATATTTGTGTTAGTTCTTAAATGAAGTGAAGTTTTGAGTCTTTCATTCACCTTCCTTTTATGTTTATTTTCCCTAAGTCTATAAAGTAAAATTAGTCCATTATTTTCAATCCCAAACAGAAATATGCTATCCATAATTAGATATTGCATGAGGAAATTTTTGAGTTTAGATAGGTAGAAAGATATCTGTTTACTCACAGCACCCTAATCAATAATATATCATTGAATGGAGATTTTTTTTTCACTCCTGCTGCTGGGAATTTCCTTCCATATTTTTCCAGAGAAGGGATTTATTCCAATGGGGGGCAGGATTTAGAGAAGAGAACAGAGCTCATTATGAAAATGAGAAAAGAAAAAGGCAACTTCCTTTGGAAAAACCTATGGTTATATCTGTGACAAGCAGTTGTATATATACATATATCTCCTGTTCAAAGGACTCTTGGACAATGACTAGAAGGAACTGGTCTCATAAATGTGTAATCATTAGACATGACTGCTTGTGTCTGTGGGTTGCTGGCAGTATTGGCACTGGAAGTTCTCACCTGCTAGAATTAAGTCAGAAGGGACCCAAACGGTTGTTCTGATCTAGAAAAGAGGGGGAAAAGCTCTGAATCTGAGAACCTATTAAATATTACAAGAAATCTTCTGGGATTAAAATTTTAAAAATTTAAAAAATTTCAAAGAGTCCATTCTTCAAAAACATAGACAGAAAACAACTACATTTAAGGTTAAGCAGATGAAGGCATCTTTCTTCCTATCTCCTCATGGCTCCACAACCAGTAGTCTGCTAATGTTCAAAAAAAGAGAGAATGAATGAAAACTGTTGAGGAGTATATGATATCTATGTTCCAAATCCATCTGGTTTTAAGTGTTAGAAAAGTTGAATAACTTCTTGATTTCTCCTTTTGGGTATTTCTTGCCACCATCTCTGAAGGGGAACAGTAAGTCACTCTGCAAGTCATTCTTGAAAATATCAGGAAAAGTAAGAAGGATCTGCTCTGCAATGAACTTGTCCCTGAAAGAAACTGGGGACCAGGGTTTCTCTATATTCAAAAGAAAGAAAGGCTACCTCCTGTGGAGATGATGAAATCTGCAAAAAAATTAAAAAACAAAAGATAAAACATACTTGTTTTCCACTGAAGGATGTGGATGGATGTGTTCTGCAATGAAAAATTCAAATCCTTGTTCAAAAACTCACTACTTACTTTTAATTATTTTTTAAATGTTTTTTACTTTGGTCCAAAAGCAGCTATGATGNTACATACATCAAGCACCCCTGTGATCCCAATTCCATAGGAGGATCCCAAAGGGAGACTATGCAGAGCACATGGTTTGAGATACTCTGCATTACACAGCCTAGAAGATCAGTCCAAGGTCACCTAACATGACTAATGGGATGTTCTCAGCATTGCTTGAACCTCTGTTTTTGCAGGAAGTCAACGACAATATCCTTCAAACGCTTACCTATTATGAAAACCTGTCCTACACATCTTTCTTTCCCCATTGTAATGTGATACATAAAACAAAGAACATGAAAAATATTTCCATGTTCAAATCCTCTGCTAGAAGCCAAACGGCCTCTGAAAACCTTAAAATTACTCACAAAAACTTCTGAAGGTTATGACAGACCTCCTGCTTCTTTGTTCTTGGTGGTGGTAAAAGCTGGATTCATGCCCAGCACAGGGAACATAGTGTAAATAGCGTTGCTGCAGATTGCTACTGGATTGTTCAAAACATCAGATGGTGAGAATATGTTATTATCAACAAGCTGTTTACTGGCCAATCAATTACAAACTCTGATGGAGCACCAGGCATTTTATTGTAGGCTAGCCAAATGGATGGAGAAAACATATGTCAATCTCTCTGTTACTTTAAGGGGCAAATTCTGCTCTTTTTCATCAGTATGCTCTAAAGCCTACCAGAATGGAAGCACAGTGATGTTAATAGAGAAGGGTAGGATCTAAGGCAGTGCTGTGGGAATCACCAGGGTAGTGCAGTTCTCAGATATTTGGGCAACTTTATGTCAACATACATTTGCATAATAAGAGTACAGCTGAGGCATCTGTAAGCAGTCCTCCCCTCAAAAGGATTTCGAATGCATGAGTTTGTCAGCTTGTGTGCAATACACAGACAGTTAGGAATTGTTGAATGGCTCTTATATTTGTGTTAGTTCTTAAATGAAGTGAAGTTTTGAGTCTTTCATTCACCTTCCTTTTATGTTTATTTTCCCTAAGTCTATAAAGTAAAATTAGTCCATTATTTTCAATCCCAAACAGAAATATGCTATCCATAATTAGATATTGCATGAGGAAATTTTTGAGTTTAGATAGGTAGAAAGATATCTGTTTACTCACAGCACCCTAATCAATAATATATCATTGAATGGAGATTTTTTTTTCACTCCTGCTGCTGGGAATTTCCTTCCATATTTTTCCAGAGAAGGGATTTATTCCAATGGGGGGCAGGATTTAGAGAAGAGAACAGAGCTCATTATGAAAATGAGAAAAGAAAAAGGCAACTTCCTTTGGAAAAACCTATGGTTATATCTGTGACAAGCAGTTGTATATATACATATATCTCCTGTTCAAAGGACTCTTGGACAATGACTAGAAGGAACTGGTCTCATAAATGTGTAATCATTAGACATGACTGCTTGTGTCTGTGGGTTGCTGGCAGTATTGGCACTGGAAGTTCTCACCTGCTAGAATTAAGTCAGAAGGGACCCAAACGGTTGTTCTGATCTAGAAAAGAGGGGGAAAAGCTCTGAATCTGAGAACCTATTAAATATTACAAGAAATCTTCTGGGATTAAAATTTTAAAAATTTAAAAAATTTCAAAGAGTCCATTCTTCAAAAACATAGACAGAAAACAACTACATTTAAGGTTAAGCAGATGAAGGCATCTTTCTTCCTATCTCCTCATGGCTCCACAACCAGTAGTCTGCTAATGTTCAAAAAAAGAGAGAATGAATGAAAACTGTTGAGGAGTATATGATATCTATGTTCCAAATCCATCTGGTTTTAAGTGTTAGAAAAGTTGAATAACTTCTTGATTTCTCCTTTTGGGTATTTCTTGCCACCATCTCTGAAGGGGAACAGTAAGTCACTCTGCAAGTCATTCTTGAAAATATCAGGAAAAGTAAGAAGGATCTGCTCTGCAATGAACTTGTCCCTGAAAGAAACTGGGGACCAGGGTTTCTCTATATTCAAAAGAAAGAAAGGCTACCTCCTGTGGAGATGATGAAATCTGCAAAAAAATTAAAAAACAAAAGATAAAACATACTTGTTTTCCACTGAAGGATGTGGATGGATGTGTTCTGCAATGAAAAATTCAAATCCTTGTTCAAAAACTCACTACTTACTTTTAATTATTTTTTAAATGTTTTTTACTTTGGTCCAAAAGCAGCTATGATGCTAAGAATTTCTTCTTTTTTTTTAATCATTCAGAATTGCCTAAAATGAGGCTGCATCTCTCCAAAACAGTTCTATCAGCTTTAACAGACCAATGCCAGTAAGACCAAAAAAGCCCAGGCAAGAGAAAAACCACTGTTCCTAAAAGTACATATCACCCATACAGAAATTTAAAACATATACTTAGCCTCAATGAAATATTTTTCTTCAGAACAAAACTGATAACCTATACTTAAATACATCTTGAGGATGTGGGAGGATATGAAAACTGTTGAGCTTCAAAGTGAAATTTTCCCAAAAAGGAGAAACAAAAATAAATTTTAGCCATGGAGGTTTTAAACAAATACAATAAAATACATAATTCAAGTAGATGTAGTTTTGCTTATACACAAATGTCTGTTAACATATGCAAGCTGTACTCCATGATTTGTCAAAGACGTGTTTCTTTCAAAGGAATTTTTCCCAAAGGAATTGTTACAGGGATGGATGGATGTGTGTTGGGATTTCAGCAGTATACACAGTTTAAACACATGGGATAATATAAAATATGAGAAGGATGGAGAGCAGGACTGGATTTTGGAAGCCAGCTTTATGGAACTGTTAACTATTCTGAAAGATCTCACTCAAATCATTAGAGATTGAATGCTCGATACAAAAGTTTTAGTTTGACTGTGCAGGCTGCCTCTTTCTGGATGGTTACATTTTCACTGGCATCAACATCTTCTTCTTATGAACTGGAACCATGAAATCATTCAAATGTGAAGGATGGAAAAGAAGGGAGGTGGTGAAGGCTAGCAGAGCAGGTTATTAGACAAGTGGTAGCAGAACTCTGCAAGGATGGGAAGCAGAGGAATGGATAGTGGCATGCACTCTGCTGGCAGGCCCAGAGCCACAGAGGTGTTTATAAGTGGGGAGAAGGAGGTTGCTTGAGCAGCAGGTGGAAGCTGAGGAAGTGACATTAACATTCCCAGCCTATCAGTCAGTTCAGAAGTATGTACAGGGCAGCCCTGGTGCTTGGCATGATTATCTCTGCAGTAGTTGGTGTTCTTTGAGACTTCTTATCAAACAGAAGATGGACCAGATTAACATCTCTTCCCCTCCTTCTGCTAAAAAAGTTTAAATAATAGTAATTGATAACTACTGGACATGAAAGATTTTTAAGGGGGGGTGTACATTCTAAATTTCATTTTACCCCTATTGGTACTATGACTTGGACAAAATTTGAAGCGCTGTGCAAAAGAGAAGCTATCATGGCCACAAACAGAAGATATCCCAGATAAAGCAGTAACTTCCACAATACAAAACTGTAGAGCAGATACAGAGGCAAAACTTTAGTTGGTAACATTACACAGCTCTGCTTTCCCTTTTTCAACAGTTAGATGTAAATACTATTGAGAGGCTTTCAAATTGAAATCAATGGGAGTTTCATTATTCACTTCAATAGGAGTGGGATGAAGCTCTAAATAGTAAATGGAGCAATGAAAACCTAAGAAAACAAGAAGCATGCTAATGTGTGTTTTGTTTAAGAATTCTCAGTTTCATTGGCTCTGCTTAACAAGCAGTTGAAATCGACGTGATAGGGGGGTGTGAAAACATACATGCCTCATGGGAATGGAAGACTATACACCTTTCTGCTAATGCTGGATAGAAACAAAACTTGAGGGAAATAATTAAGCTGGCATGCAGAAGGTGTTGGAACCAGTGCCTTCTGAAGCAAAAGAAAAAAAGTATAAGAATAAAGGTGCATTAAGTGTTTGTGTTTTACCAGCTTGGGTTTTTTGGAACCATTAAATATAAATCAAATGAATAATTTAATATTTTACACAGTATGAGCATCTTGCATCACTGAGTTTTTGGAACATATCACACAGAGAAAATGCAGTGGGTTCATGCCTTGCTGTTCTGTAGTTTTACTTTGTCCTTTTTTCAATTATATTTCAAAGCAAATACTGTTCCTAGTTGTGAGATGAATTTCATTCTGGTGAGCTAGTGGTTTGCTTTGTTTTTTGTTTCATTTTGATTTGGTTTGATTTGGTTTTCTGTTTTAGAATTTCATAGTATGAAAATGCAGAGAACACAGTGAATATTTCTAACAATCTTAAGCTAAATGTATACCTTTTCTCTGTTTATTTTTCCATCGAGGTTCATTGGTGCATAGACCCTGTTTTACTGCACGCTGGTACAGTGTATGAAACACAGCAGCAAAGGTCTGTTTACAGATCCTTTGTCTGGCAATAGCCACCTCAGATCTCTAATTTCTCACATCCTACACATGCTTTCTGCTCCTTCTCTTCCCATTTGCACAATATCCACCTTCAGTTTCATTTGCCCTTCCTTCAGTCCTTGGTATGTTGTTTTGCAAAGTCAACAGTTTTGCAACAGTCAAGAGTTTAGCAACAGTCAAGAGTTTTGCAAAGAAAAGCTAGCCACTTTTTGTTATTTTCATAAATGTCTGTCAAAGGATCCAAATGAGAGGTTCTTAATAGAACTTCATGAAAAATTGTTTCTTTGTGAAGATGTGAAGTCAACCTGTGCCTGGGAGTAGTTGTTCTAATTCCCTAGTTTTCATTCTGTATTTGAGCAGACTGGGATGTACACCAATTCCCCATGAATCTCGATTGCTTGTGGAAGAAACCCAAATATTTTGGGCTGCAAGAAAGTTATAGAATAATTTAACCAGGATCTGAGCACAGGCTTCAGACCAAATAGACCAATGGGATACATTTCTTGAAGGGGTAACTGACGCAACTGAGGCAACTGTGTGAAGTAGAAGCCGGCAAAACCAAAGGCATAGTGGTTTATAGGATTAATGAATCAGTGATCAGTTCAACCAGCCTCAAATCACAGTGTAAAGCTCAAACATTGTAAAAAATCCATTGTATTAAATGTTGCATTTCAATTAATATATACAAAAGAAAAGCATCAAAAGCTTTTTTGAAACAGAAATAAAAATATATTCTTCAAAAAACATAGGACATTAGAAGAAAATTACTTAAATAGCAATGAAAATTTTAGAAATTATAAAAAATTGAATGCTTTTGTTTACCCAAAAGGATGTTATTCTGCAAATTTTAATTTTTAGAGAGGTTACTGAATGATGATTCTTCAATCATAATGTGGTATTAAATATTAAAAATTATCTCCATGCCTTTAAAATCTCTGTAGAAAGAAATTACTATTTTCATCTAAGCTATGTCATCAGTCCTTTTATTTTGCACATATATGAGCATGCCTTCCAGTAGCAAGGTTAAGTCTATTAACCTATTGTTGAGATTATTTGAGTCAAGAACAAAACAAGAAACCCTGATGTGAATATTACTATTTTAAAGGTCTCTAAACTGTTTCTATCTAAAAGCATATATGCTTATGTGCACATATGCTTATGCTTATTGACAATAAATCACTACAGTAAAAAAAATACTGTATTTTGCTAATCTCTGTATTATTTTCTTTCTGCCTGCAAAATGTTTGAATCCCTGCATTGAGTAAGAGTTTAAGTTGGATCTTACTGTGAAGATGGGTACAATACTTTCACCTGGAGAAAATGGTGGAATTAACATTACTCTTATTACTCTTCTAGGACTTCTGAGTACTACTGTTTTAATCATTGAGGCTTCTAAGTCAGGGACATGACTGGCACCAGGAAAAATGGTCATACCCTTTGTTCTTGTCCAATTTGTCATTGAAACTCTCTTCTATTCAGAAACAATGGTTTTCCAGAGCTTGATTTTTGGTTCCTGTAAGAGATCAGTGTAAACTCTGCCAGCTGTAAGCACTGAGGTAGTGTGGTACTGAACGTCAGCTCTCCAGATCTCAATAGCAGAGCAGTCAGGTTTGTGTTTGCATCTTTTATTAAGTGCATGTTTTCCACCTGGCCAGGGCTCTTACCTCCTCCTCTTGCATCTGCAGCCCGGCATTTTTCCTCTCACCTGGAGGATAATAACTATGTGTTGAGCAACTCACACTGAGGCATAATGTTTAGTCTTTCCTTTGCCTGTGTAGGGTGTAGGCTCGGTGGTTCAGCTGTGCTGTAAACCGCTGTTCATCCGATATTGGCACCTCATGCCACTGGCACCCTCAGTGGAGAGCACTCAGGGTAGCTGCCAGCACCCTTCTGGGACCTGAGGTCCACCAGGGCTTGAATCAATTACCTTGACAAATGAAAGTCCAGGAATACCGTGGACTTAATTAATAACTAACGAGTAGGCAGGGGCTGATCCACTGACTGACTTCTGAAATGTTTTTTCCAGCCAAAATGAAGGCAGGAGTAGAAAGGAATGAAAATACTCAGCTATGTGTTCAGAGAAAGTCATTGAGCAAGAAACTACAGCACAGAGACCGAATTCATGTGTAATTGGACTGGCAAAGATGACTGAGGATTGGGCATGTGACTGCAACTTTCCTGAGTCTGTTAATCCTCTGGGGCCCAGCTGTAGTGGCTGCTGGCAGGAAGGAGAGGTTGGGGGTGCAGCAGTAGGAAAAAAAAAAAGGTGGTAGGATGCATTTCAACTGTAGTTTTTTTCACAAAGGCAGTCGTTTAGTTTTCAGCTATTAGTCCAGCTAGTTACAGCGGCAAGTGCCAATCCATTGTTAACAGAGGTAACAAGATGAATTACTTTGGGACTCAAAGTATCTGAAATAATAAAAGCTGTAAATAGCCTGACAGTCAGCATTCTGTTGCCAGTATGAATTCTATCTTCTGAAGTGAGTTTAGCATTTATTGTTCGGCAGGTTATGATAAGGGTCTACATGGGATGCTTTGAAAGAATTCTATTAGCTTGTGTTGTGAGTTAACACTATTTGCATTGTAATGAAACATCCTTTCAACTAAGTGTTGAAGAAAACAAACTAATTAGTTTTTTGAACAGCACCTGACATTCATAGGGCCCAGTGGTGATTTTGGCCAAATGCCTGCATGACTAATGCCCCTTCCTTAGAGCTGGCCAGCATTTTTCTGTCTGTGAATTTTTGAGAAAAACAAGAAAACAAAAATGTCCCCAATCCCACTACAGCTTTTTAAAATAATACTAAACCAATTTGATTAATTTTGCCATGCATCCCTGTCCTTCCTATCTCTGCATCTCTTTTGCTGACTTCTTTTTCTTCAGTATATAAAATGTTATTTCATTTTTGCTGTTACAGACCTATGTTTCTTTTCTTCCTCTATTATTTTGTGTTCCGTATAAAAATGATGACTCCTACCTCCTCATATCCCCCTATGATCCTCCATGCACTATTCTCTGTACTCCAGGAATCACCATGGCAGCAGAGTAGCTGCCAATAAGCTGCTCTCGCCTTTTTCTGTGCAAGTGACCTCCAAATTGCTGACCAGTGAGAGAAAATAAGTTACAACAAAAAATGGGCTGGCGCAGGTTAGTTCCCTGCTGGGGTTTCTGGGAGCAGCACAATTGTACTTAGCCCTTTCCTTAGGGTAGAAGGGCAGGTGCCAACCTGCTCCACAATGGATAGAGCAGTAGAATAAAGACAAAATGTTTTTTTTTTTAACCATCCTAATACACACAGAAGAAAAAAAAAAAAAAAAANAAAGACAAAGAGAAAAGGTATTTCATTTTCTGATCAAATTTTGCTCAGATTTGATCATGTAGTGTTTCTAGCAGGTTTGTCCATTCTTCCATTCTTTCCTTTCCCTCCTCCATATATGTTTGTTCAAAAGCTTTGTGTTCATGAAAGCTCTCACAAACATAGGTTTATTATTTTCTGAGGGAAGTTGTAATGCTGGATTTGGCTACTCTGTAAATTTTTTGCTATCTTTCCTCTGTAAATGCTTCTAACTTACAAGGAGGATATAGCTACAGACATGATAACTGATGAAGAAATTTTATTAAGGTAGCCACATGGGAAGGTTTGTGGCCTCATCTGGACAGGTATCTTTTGCATATGTGATGTTTGTTTTATATCTCCATGACTCAGTACTTCATAGCTGGTATCTGAGCATGGAAGAAAGACATTAAAAAGCACTATAGAAATACAGAGCTGTCCACTGGCAGATCTGACCTAAGGCAGATGTGCAGCTGACACTTGACTCCAAATAGTCGAAGATGTGTCCACCTTGGAGGCCTTCCCAGAAGGTTTTGCCATTGCTACAGAGATACCTTGAACACAATGATGCATGAAATAACTGCAAAGAAAAAGTAAATTTTCTGTAATTATGTATTAGTTGAATATATCAATTGATTTGATTTAGATGAAAGATTGATTTTTCAGCTCTTAGCTGAGCTATTGAATCCCCTCAGCCAGCTCAGCTGCCCACAGCCAGTTCAGCTACTACTGCTTAGATGGTGGCAGGTAACTGGATGACTTTATTTCCTGTGCTTACACCCAACCCATTTAACAATTATCAACTGTCCTGGCTGGAAGGAAGTGATTTTTCCTTTATCATGATTCATTTGGTAGACCAAGAGAAAGCAAAAATCCATTTATTCCTACTGGATAGGGAACATAGCTGTTTTAATTGTCTCCACAATACACTGCTGTAATAATAGTACTTCTAAATTGGTTTCCATTTTAACCTACTCTAAGAATGCTGTAAGCACCCCCCCAGTATAAAGAGAATGGCTGTAGTATGGCTGAATTAAGCACCAAGCCTGTGGGAGAAGAGTCAGTCCTCGTTGCAGTGCTGCTTCTTGCTGCAAACTGTGGGAAATGCTCCAAAGTCTGGCCACTGCCAGGAGGGTAGGCATAGACATCTGTGGGTGAGTTCTTCCAGCAAGTGTGCAGCAGCTCAGCCAGCTGCCAAACAAGCTACCCACAAGTTGTTTGACTTTGGGAGGTCTTAGAAGACTGGTTGGGGAAAAAGAGCTCATAGCACAATGGGGAAGATTGCTTTCTTATTATTGCACTCACTCTCTATTATTGCACTTATTTTAACCCATCTCTCAGTGAGGGAATTGTTTGTTATGTAATTGCTATGGTGCTAATCAGAAACACAACAATGTGTGGTCCATTTTCTGAGATGGAGATACCCTCAGTCTTTGAAAACTACTCATTCTATTTATTTTTCATGAGAATAATAAGGAATAAATAAGCAACTGTAAGACATAGGGTGTCCTTTCACATCTGTCATGTCCAGGCAGGGTCTAGGACATCTATACTGTTCCAAAACCAGGAAAATCCTCTCTTGATTCTTTTTCTTGGTGAACCCTACCATCAAATCCAAGACCTTCCAGCTCTCTTTCAGACTTAACTTGTCTTCATAATACAAATAAAAGTGGAATAAGGGTTTAGGGTGGTTTATACAAATAGGAATTTAAAAACATTTAAAATTCTTTACAAAATAGCTGATACTGTCATTGCTAAGCACAAAAAAATGGAATTAAAAAAAATGTATCATGTATAAAGCTTAGTTTTTATTTTTTTAATGTTATTTTAAAGTACTAAACAGGCAAGCTTTTTAAACATATTTATTTGTAGCACTGATAAAGGATTGAGAATTTTACAACTGCTCACAGCTTCTCTCTTTCACGTGAATTTTCTGAAAGTAATAATTGGAAAAGTCTCATTGTCCTGACAAGCTCATTCAGGCATGGGTTTCTGGCTGTAATTTGACATTATTAATTGGTGCATTCTGTTC
>VZTR01009249.1:54673-68706 GCA_013400775.1 Chaetops frenatus
GAGGAGAAAGGAACTATCAACCAAACCCAACTATCCTGCCATGTCAGATTTCTTTCTTCTCAGGGTAATATCTAAGATTCATTATTTATTAAAGAAAACCACTTCACTTAACTTTAATTAATTTTTCTCCACCAACAATACTAATTTTGAACAATGAGATATACAAAATTGAAGACTTCATTAAATTATTTTTTCTAGGGAAAATTAAGTAACAGGCATTTTGAAGTAAAGACATTTATCAATATTTGACTTCTCTGAGAAATATAGGAGAAATCTGTTACTGTCTTAGCTTAGAAAGAACAGACAGTTACTTAAGTCTAATTAATATCTTTTAATCTCATCAATGCATATAAATATCTCAAACTGGGTGCCACGGGGATCGTGCCAGACTCTTTTCAGTGATGCCCAATGAGAGGACAAGCAGTCATAGGCATAAAAGAAAGCACAAGAAGTTCCACCTCAGCATGAGGAAGAACTTGGAGGCAGTGCACTGGAACAGGCTGCAAGGGAGTCTCCCTTGCTGGAGATATTCAATACCTGACTCATCACTGCTTAAACTGCTCTAGGTGATCTTGCCTTGGCAGAGGAGTTGGACAGGTTGATTTCCATAGGTCCTTTCCAACCCTAACAGTTCTGTGATATGTCATTATCTAAATCCCAAAATAACTCAAAGGCAGAAACTGTAGTGTAGAGATTCCTCTTGGAATGTATATCTACTCGTGAGCATTGAAAATGTCTATCTAAATTATACACCCATATATATGTCTGTAGAAGAAAGCATTACAACTCATACCAAATGAAATTAAAAAACAAAATTTAAAAACTACAATGTAAAGCTGGATCAAATTTCTGAGAAGAGAGAGGGAATAAAGTAAATTTTTAAAAAAGGAACTAAGTACATACAAAAATACTTTTTAAAAAATGATATTATCCTAACTCAAATATTTACAGAGAAGAAAACTTTCCTGACTATTGCAGTTGCAAAAGCACACAAAATATTTTCTGAATTTAGCTGAAGCTTCCTCCTTTATTTTTCTAAGGAATGTAAGCACAGTGCAATATTAAATATGTTCTGTCATGCAACTCCCTTTGAAAGGTAAAAAGTAATTTTATCTTAATTCATTGTATATGGCAACTTCATCCCTGAATTTACATTTAAGTAGCTAAAATGGAGCTTGGTGTTAAGAAATCAAATAAGACATTACTTCAGTACACATTTATCCCATTTACTGAAACTTCAGCACAAGCTTTAAAGTTCAACAAGACTTTGAGTGCTGTTTTGAATAGGGAACCGTAAACTGAATGTTTAAAACTGGGAAGAGGAAGGATGTTTATAGTAATTTAGAGCCAACCAGTGCTTAATGAATGTCAATTTACTGACCACACCTGGATACCTGATTTCATGGCGTGATTCACGTTTGTCAGCTTGTGTAGAGGGGTTTTGAGGAAAAAATACAAAGCAAAAGAAAACTGAAAAAACTAAATGGACAAATTTCCCACTTTACCTTTTCTGTTTGGAAATTCAAAACTTATTTAGATGAATGCTGTTTTGGGGGACTGTCAGGGCATACATGATGAGACAAATGGAAAGGGGACATACGGATTTACACATTTGTTGATTCTACTTGGTTGGTGACATTTGTTCTCCAAAGCTGGATTTGGTAACACAAAAATTTCTTTGAAGAAAAAACATGAAATACGATGCTGTTCTCAGGCCTTCTTCTTTCACACCTCTTTGACACTGTGAAGAGGCGTGAGAGTCAATGAAAATAACAGAGAAAATTCAAGCTTGTTAATTACTACTGAGCATATTACTTGCTCTCATGAGTAAATCCGCTGGAATTGGGGTATAAATCACTGTGCATGGTTGTAAATGCTTTCAAGACTGAGGAGTCTTCTGAGTCTTCAGGGATATTTTGCTGTGTGTGCGTGCCAATTACACTTCTACAACTCATCTCTCTTGTGCGCATTTTCCCACCAGCATCTCCCTTTCCTATTAAGCTATGCTGGCCCAGCAGGCCATGGAATGTGCCTATTAAACAAGATGCCAATGGCTTATGATCAGAATTGTCTTTAAAGAAAAAAAAAGTCACTCTCTTTGGAGGCAGTAGGGGGTTGTGGAACAAAACCTCCATTCTCCAACTGCTTCACAAGAAGTTTATTTACCGACCTTGCTTTGCAGGAAACCTCTTTGTGGTAAATGCATGTAGAACAATAAAATGCCAGTTCCTTAAGTTTGGGCAAAGGGAAAGCTACAAGATTAGGAGAAAGGTGCTGGGAATACCTGACAGTGTCTCTTTTGTTCCTGGTTGTAAGTACTGGTAACATTTTCACTTACTCGCATCTTATAAAAAGAAAGAAAAAAGGTGTTTTCTTCTTTAGGAAAGAGAGAACTCTAAACCCCACAGTGAGCCTGAGGTCATAAACAAAAGGCTAAATTTTGAGAAGAATATATTGCATAATTTAGATTAAAAATATTTCTAGGTTTCTAAACTTTTTTTTTTTTTCATTTTTTTTTCTTTCAGTGCATATTGTTAAGTATGCAATCAGAGAAAACACATGTGAGTATACCTATTTTTTTATATCACTGAATCTCACCAGTGGTATCTTCTAGCTGACGTGGACCAAGTGATTTTCATTGAATTAATTTATACTTGTATGAAGTTGATTCTTTTTTTCACTTATCACTTATCTCCTATTTAGCCTTTACCTAGGGTATATGCCTTATCTCCTGTTAAAGAGGGCTGTATTACCTGTGGATATATGCAACTGAGTAGTTTACTTCTGTTTCAGATGCATTCAAAATAAGCTCTTCAGACCAAAATTAAACTCTTGTTCCCTCCCTAGAGAAAATAATAATAATAAATAAAAATTCCCAGCTATATCTGGCATGCAACAATCTCATCAGAAGACTAGAAGAATTCTATTCATTATTAGAAAAATTGTCTATTGTTAATAGAGTAAGCAATGGATTCCTAGTCTCATCTCAACTGGGAATGAAGCTGGCATGTCTATTTGAACAAAGGTGACAGAAAACATTTCTTGATTGAATTCACACAACATCTGGTTGTACAATCAATCTAGAATATCTTTATGGATAATGCTAACTTGCTCTGTGTGTAACTATTTTTCTGCATCCAATGCCAACAGAACTTATTATCTGTACAGTGACAGCCTATCACTGCATATAATGTAAGATTGGGGCGTATCTTTATCTCCCTGAGTACCTTCATAGAGGACATATTTTACTTGTTTTTAACCATTCTTCTCCATTTTTCAACTGAAACAAGGTTTGATAGTCAGAGTTTCCATTCTATTGAGTCTGTATACTTCTAGTTTGAACAAAATCACATTCAAATGGGGAAAAAAGTTCTCTTAATAATATATGTTTCTTTTTTTTCCCCTTTTGTTTTCAAAAATATTTATTGTTAGTTACACTTTCATGCAGGTTTTAGTTGATGTAGAATGGCTTTTCTTCATAGTAGCTACTAAGGGGCTGTGTTTTGTACTTTTTGTTTGTTTTTGATTTGTGGGGGGTTTTTTTGCTGTTGTGAAAAGCAGGGCTTATAACACAGGAATGTGTTTGTTACAGCTGAGCAAGGCTGACACAGAGTCAGGGCTTTTTCTGCTTCTCACCCCACCCTACCCCACCCCACTAGAGAGTGGCTGGAGGTGGACAAGGATTTGGGAGGGGACACAGACCCGACAGCTGATCCTAACTGACCAAAGGACATTCCATACTACATGGTGTCATGCTCAGACTATTAAGCTGGAGGGAAGAAGAAGGAATTACAGGGTGTTTGGACTGAAGGCGTTTGTCTTCCCAAGTCACTTTATATGTGATGGGGCCCTGCTTTCCTGTGGGTGACTGAAGACCTGTCCACCCGTGGGAAGTGGTGAATGAATTCCTTGTTTTACTTTGCTTGTAGGTGTGGCTTTGGCTTTACCTATTAAACTGTATCTCAGCTCATGAGTTTTCTCACTTTAATTCTCTCACTTCTCCCCCTTATCACATGGGTGGGGGGTGAGTGAACAGCTGTGTGGGGCTTATTTGCCAGCTGGGTTAAACCACAACAACTTTATTACAAAACACACAAGTGACTTCAAGATTTTCAATCTGAACAAATAAGAATTCAAAAGGTTTCCTGACCAGTCCAGCATTTCATTGCCACAGTCTGTGATTTCGTATGCCACGTTTAATACATTGAAGCCTTAGTTAATTTCAGTGTAAAATTAAAGAAGTAATAAATTTTGTTTGTACATAAAAAGCAAGATGCTTTAAAAAATTCTCAGGTACTGGGCCAAATCTTTGTGTTGCATCGACTAGCAATGGTCCACTAATATTTGGGAGATAGACACTAAATTGGGTATGGTATTACTGAATAATCATAACTTTAAAACAAAAATATCTTGTGATGGTAAGAGACAGAAGGCCCTCTGCATTAGCTACAGTAAAGAGGGATGGTATTTCAAATTTTTACCTTTTAATTAAAGAAAATAAGATCTAGTAGAAGGGGAGAAGTTGCAGACAGATAATACTACGTTTCTAAAGTAACACAGCAGATCAAGGCTTGAACTGTGAATAAAACCTGTGTTTTCTGAGTTTGTGCCTAATGCTGTCTCCACTCTCTGATGCTGCCTGTAAGGTACTGAAATGTGTGTAGACATGCATTTTTTATTTCATATACTTCACTGTGTGACATAAAGGTTGGAACATTCTCAGTGGGGTTCTCTGTTGTGCATGGTTGAATATCTACCAATGCCTGTACATTTGTGTAGACAGCAGAGTGCTTGATTTGCAAAGGGATATCAACACATATAAATGGATAGAAAAATGAAAGCACTCTCAGTGCCTGTAAATACCAGGAAAGCATGCAATTGAGGTGACTACATGAATGACAGAGATACACTGCTTTGCAGGTGCAGTTTTGCAAAGCCAGGTGAAGGAAAAAGCCATAACACATGAATAATTTTACTCATGACTATAACTCTCTGTTGTCAATTCCAGTTCTGTTTGTCATCAGACAAAGGCTCTCAAGACAGTAAACCATTACAGCTCTGCATTCCTCTAGCCCCAAGGGGGCCTTTTTAAAGAGACAAATTGATTTTTGCCACCAGACAGTGAATCATGCATACAAACAAGGAGAATACTTATGAATCCTTAAATTCATTTCCCCACGGTGCTTGGTAAGGTGTGTTGTTTGCCTGATTTGTTTAAGAACAAATTTCAGGAGAGAAACTAAACAAAGTGAAACACAAAGCTCAAGGTTTTTAACCCCTGCCTCAAAAATACAATTCATCTATCAGCATTGAGATAAATGTTTTCACTCTCTATAGAGGGCTTAAATTTTTGGTTTACACTGAATTGACACGATAAAATGTTTGCCAAGTGCTATGCATAGAACTTTTAAAACAGATCTTTGATTGGCTATATTCAGGAACAATGAGGAGAAGAAAGGAAAAAAACCCAAGCATGCAGGATTTACTCTTTTCTACACAGAAGCATCAAATGCCTTTGAAACACCTTAAGGTACAAAGTGTTCACTGGTGTAAGACCTGTATTTTTAGAAGAGCAATTGAAGTCCAGGTGGCACACTATTTCCTACAGAACCATGTGGATGAGGAGAGATTTGGACCTAGTAATAGAAATTGAAAGCAGACCATTTAAACTCTACTCAAAGACCAAACCTGAAACTGTCCTTTTCAAATTGAGGAATGTTAGCTTCTAATAATTTTCACTTTCTCATAAAAATAACTTTCTTGCTGCAAGAGGATTTGGGTTTGTTTCTTTTGTTGTTTAGGATTATTTTTCAGTCATTTAATATAAATATATGACAGTTTAAAAAGACTGTATATCAGAGATAATGTTCTTGAAAGAGCTTAGCTTTCAAGTTAGGTTTGTAAGCTTTCAGTGGTGCAAGAAAACCAGCAGCACCTAGAGCAACAGAATTGCAGTACACACTGAAATTTGCATCTGTTTTTAGAAGATAGAGCAAAACTGGGCTTCTAGGAGAAAGTAGGTAAAAGTTGGAGAGAATGAAACAGTTTCTGAAGCCTGCAGCTGCTTTCGCTTTAGTAATTCATGCCACAAACTCGTCATGCCCTTCTTGTCTTCCTCCTTTCCTTTTTGTACCATCAATAACCACTGAATGTGAATAATGCCAATATGCACAAATAATGTATTTTAATTTTTTTTCATTTCCCTGTGGAGGTTCACATTCCAACATAGTGATACCTTTAGTTTTAGCCAATGACTCACTCATGAAGACACACAAATTTAACCTAAATAGCCCAAGTCTCTCATATAAAACATTATTCCTTCACCACAAGCCTAATACACATCTTTACCCACCATCTTGCCCCAACTCCCATCTGATATGAATGCTGTACCTCACTTCTGGAGGCAGACTTTTACTCAATTCACTTGCTGGAGTTTACCAAACAGACAAACCTACCTGAAAATACCCACCCACAATTGGTCAGAGCTCTCTCACTACTCAACTCTACCGACTAAAGTTCACTTTTTGGTGAAAAGGTGGGCTTGGAGTCTATGACTCACACTTAAAACCTGTCTTTACATGCAAGCCATCAGTAGATGCATCCTGGCCCAGGGGTTTGTAGTGTGAAGTTAACTCTCAACTTTAAAGTGTAAGATCAGTGAAACAGATGCTGAAGTCAGCAAGGAAAAAAAAAAAGTAGATTTGAAAACAGGACTGAATATTTTTGTTTTTTACATTTAATCACATAGCACCACAATGAAAAACATGAATATGATTAACACAACTCCCAGTTTATGCCTTGAACAAACAAATTACCTTATACCAGTTTTAATGTCCCCAAATTCTGAAGTCATGACTAAATCAAAAAGTTGCCAAATGATATCAACTTTAATGTATGGCTGAAATGTATATCTTAACTATAAATTATGATACTTAGATCTGTTATAGAAATGTCAATGTACAGTCTTCATATGCTGTATAATAGATTTATTTATATATGCATTGTGCACATATGCAGACCTAGGTAAGTGTTTGAGAGTTCTTAGACTGAGTACAGAAGGCCAGGCTTTGGTCCACCTGGTGTTCTGAGTACAATGTATTGTTCACCTCTGGAGAAAGTAGAAAGAAAGTAGAAAGAAATTCCCTGGAGAAGTGCTACTCAGATGGTGCAAAATATCATAGCTCGCATCTTTGATTGAGCCCTAATGATTAATACCCACTGAGGGTTTGGTCTTGAATAAATAGCTAAACCCAGCTGGCTGGCCACCAGCTGGTGAACACAATGCCCCCAGTGTGACACAAGAATCACATTTCAAATGCCTTCCTATTTTTTCATTTACTTTAGCAGATGTTGTATTTCACAACACAGAAACTATGCCACAGGACAAAGGAATAGGGAGTGGGGGATGCATATCTAAAATCACTCAGAGTTCTCTGGAAATGTAGGACTCCACTGCCTATTTTTCTTAAACTTTCTCTGCATAACCCAGAATCCAGGCCTTTTTAAAAATCTTTCTTCTAGGTGTTTTATATCCATACTCTCCTAAATTCCCAATGATCTTAAATATTTTGAAATATTCACAGATCCTAAATCTCAACTAAATGCAGAACATAAAACAGCTACAAAAGTCAAGGCAGCTTTATAACACAAAGGCAGAGAGAGTTTTATATTTACTCATATAATATTGGCCCCTGAGTTTAAGCAAATGTAGGAATACTTCAAAGGATGACTGACAGATAGAAAGCATGAAAATGAAGAGAGAAAGGAATATAAATCTATAGACATCTATCAGTGAGTTGTTTAAAAATACAGAGGAGCAAATAGGATGGAGAAGATAAAGCCAGATAAAACTGCAATAGACAGGGTAAAAGCAGAAACTCTGCTGAGACATAAAAAGAAGTTAGAAGATGAAAAGATACAGAGCAGTCAAGAAATTAGAAAATAATTAAGAGGGAAAATATAGAGGCTGCATACTTCATTCTTATTAAAAAGGTGCAGCTGTGATGTGATGAGGACAAAATAGAAAAAAACCCAACAAATTTTGGCCCAATTTATGCCATACATTTGAGAACAGGTAATCCTTCTTATGTTTTCAGGAGAAGGATGTATTGTACATTTTGATTAGAATTTGAATAGGAAGTAGAGTGGTAACAATACTCTTAGGCAGGTTCTTTTTTCTTTCCTTCCTTTTTTTTTTTTTTCCCCCTCTCCGCTGCTGATATTTCTGATAGAGGTAGGAAGTATGAGAGCTATAAAAAGGAAATCAGCTTGCGATTGGAAGACTAAATTGTTGCAAAAAACATAATGCTTTTTACTAAATGCATTTTTTCTCGTTATAGTTTCTAGTAGGAAAGTGTCCATACAAAAGCCATGAGTAGTAGATAGATCAAGAACCATATGAAGAATTTCTCCCCACTTGAGAGTACATCCCAGGTTTATCTACCACTTCTTGCCAGCCTGGGGACAGCTTGAAGAGTTTGTTTTGCTGATACATGTGCTGTACTAATTCTAAATTTTTACTTTGTTTCAGCCTATAGTCTGTCCAAAACCAACCCAATTTTTAGTATGGTGGTTCAGTGAAACTTGCCCCCTAGGGTATCTCTCATTTACTTCTTTCTTCTCAGAAAAAGCTTTCTTATGTTCTGAACTGCCATTAAATTCCTCCCATTATGTTATGGTGGTAGTGTGACAGCTTCATGTAACCTTTAGGATGATGCCTTGGGAAAGTCTAACTTTTCACTGAGTAATATGTATTTTCTATTTTCCAATGAATGATTCTAAGGATGTGGGTGCTTGATTGTATTGCTGCAAACCAGCAGCTAAGCACTCGCTCGCTCGCTCACTCACTCACCACCTCCTAGAGAATGATAGTGAAAAGTATCAGAAGAGCAAAAATTGGATACTCATGGATTGAGTTTAATAAGTGAAGAAAAGCTACACGCAGAAGAAAAGGAAAATAAGGAATTCCTTCACTACTTTCCATTGGCAGGTAGATATTTTGACACTTCCTGGAAAGCAGGGCCACAGCAGGCAGAGCAGCTGCTTGGAATGGCAAATTTCATAACTCCAAATGTCCCTCTCATCTTCCCCCATTGTTTTTATTGCTGAGCCCAATACTCTATGCTGTAGAAAATTTTGGCCAATTTGGGTTAGCTGTGCTGTCTGTGTAATCTCCCAACATTTTTTCCACTCCCAGCTCACTTGCTGGGCACACAGCAGGAGAAAGAGATGAAGCCTTGATGCTGCTCTCTTTGGCAATAGCCAAAACATTGATGTGTTGTCATAATCTTTATAGTCAAATACCCAGAATATAATATAGGGGCTACTATGAAGAAAGCTAACTTTATCCTAGTCAGAACTTTTCTCCTGTAAAGTAAAACTGGATAAATTCTACTATGACTTATGCAAATTATTCAAATTTGTAGGCAATTAATTTGGATTTATTCAGATATAAATATCAAGAGGAATAACTACTGTCTTTGACTAATTACTTCTGGTTAGACAGGTAAAATGAGTGGAGAATCAGGTACCTTTATTTTTTTAGATAGAAAGCTGCTTCAATGAATTTACAAGGCCACAAAATGCTTTAGAGAAACAGACCTGAAATAATTTCAAATTATATTCTCATGTAGCTGGGGAATATTCCAACTTCTATTTGAGCTTTAGGAAAAAAAAACAACCTACCAAAAAACAAGATACATTCCTCATTACTGTAGATGAACAGTGTATTTATTCAAATACTCTTCATGTTTATTGTGGGATTTTTCAATATTATTTAATCTAGAGAGGTGCATCACCTTCAGCTTGGATAGAGACAGGTTACTGAGTGTGGGCAACTAACAGGGAAGCTAAATGTTAGGTCTCTGCTAAGAATCCAAGTTTCTAAATGACATTGCTGTTATAAATCTTTCAGTATCTCAGTAGTCCTAAATAGTATGACCTGTAACATTTGAACAGAGTTTACACCATTAATCTAATAATAAGTCTATTTTTACACCAAAGATACCTAGAGAAGATAGGGAAAAATGAATCAAGTCTAAGGGGCTGGTTTGATCCTTTGGGAAGAATGGCTATAGAAAATGACTCTGACAATACTGAACAAATGAATAAGGTAAGTCTGTAGAATCTAGTATTTTACCCTCTACATGCCAAAGATTTACCTTTCCTGTATGATGAATATTCTAGAAGATATCTGGTCAGGATATATTAATTTTGATACCTGCATATCTGAAGGTACTAACCGTAAAAGCAAGGTTTTTACCCTCATTGGTATAAGAACAAAAGCTCCTTCTATAAAAAATATTTTCCATATGTGTTGATTCTTATTGGATGCTTTTTGTTTAATGTATATAGCAAATACGTCTATAAAAAAGGATTAAGAGTGTTGTCCAGACGCTGCATTAACTCTGACAGGCAAATAGGAAGAATGAGAAAGCTCATAGGGCAGACAGATCACTTAGCAGTTACTGACATAGGCAGTAGATACATCACTCTGACGAATTTTACTTAGTTTTTTTCCATATAATATAGAAATTTGAGTCCTGATTAGATTATTGGGAAAGAAAAAAAAAAAAAAGAAAGAAACAAGCACATGCTTACAGAAACACATTTCCTTTGCCTTTCCCAAGCTTGACTTTAGCCCAGGCTCTTCTTCTTTCACCTTGCTACTGATGTGTGTTTAGACCAAGTCTCTTCAGTGAGACAACTGGCATTGTAAGGTGTGGTAGGGGTTTTCCTCTGCTGCTCCTCTTTTCTCCCTCTTCTTCTACAGGATGCAATCCCTTTGAAGGTGTAACAGTTTTGGTATGGAATAGTCCTTATAGCATGTTCTCATTAGGGAAAATTTTCTTCTGCAATGTCTTCCACAAGGTGCTGTCCCTGCTGGAGCATGCTGCCCTGCCATGGAGCATGTCCTGCTCATCTGAGCTTGGTGTTTCTCCATTGTTTGCCTGTAATTCCCTCCTCTTTCACTCTCTCCAATGTTTCCTTATCTTTCTTAAATATATTATTACAAAGGCATGACCACTTTTGCTGATGGGCTCAGCCGTGTCCTGTGTGGTGGGTCCCTTGGGGAGCTGGCAGAAATTGACTGGAACCATCTATGTCCAGCACAGGGAAGACCCTGGCCTGTTCTTAAAAAGAATACTTTGATTCCTGCTGTCCGTTTATCTAGTCTGTACTTTGTCAATAAGAAAATTATGGGAGATAATGTTAAAAGACTTCTGCTGGTACATCATAAGAAAAGACCCCACACTTCTTTTTGAATTTAAATTGAAAGGAAAGGAAATAATCAAAATAAAAGGAATGCACTATCTCTATATCATGACTCAGAAGAGATTAAGTAATTTTTGTAAAGTCTCTGAGGCAGTCTATGACAGAAGAAGTCATTAAGCCCATGTCCCCTGAACCAGTTCTCACATCACAGAGGAACTTTTTGTAATCATTTTTCTATTTATTACCTACTCTGCCTTGAAGCCTTGAAGCTGCCCTCATTCAACTGTTTTTTTTAAACTCACCTTAGAGTTTCAATGTCTCATAGCAAGATACGGTCACTCATATCTTGCATTTTTCATGGTCCTGGAAGAGCTTGAGTATCATTCTCACTTCTCTTTTCCCTATTACACAGAAAGTGAACTGCAGTATTTGTGAAGTACTGTTGAACTGACAGGTTAGAATTGCTGCTGACACTGTAGAAAAAGACTTCCCTAAAGGTTAAAACCTACATTTTTATCAAAGAAAAAAGCAATGAATTATTTGAACTGTTCTGTCTTGAACTACAGGTCTTTGAGATAACATACAGAATCACTTAATCCTTTTCTAAACCCATCTTATTTTAACTTTTATATAATCACCTGCAAGTCTGTGGCACACTTCAGGAGCTGTAAGAGCTGGTAGGGAGACTGATGGGCTGAGTGTGAGCTCAGACTCAGAAGATTCAAGGCAAAAGTGGAAGCCTCAAGTTCAAAAAACTATGTTCTTAGATTTTTATACTTTTTAATGGACCCACACCATATCTGTACAGGTTATTTGCAATAGGCATGAGTCAACTGGTGAAGAAAAAATAAAGAAGGTAATCAGCCCAGTGAATATTTCATTTTAAAAGTAGTAAATGCGTTGACCAAGCCTATCTTAGGGAAAATACTATGAGAGTAGTTGTGCCACATAATTTTGAAATCAATTGGACTTGACTGCTGTTCTCATGTGACACATTTAGAGGAACAGACTGATTTGTTTTGTGCAAGGTAAGTACTTACAATTAAGTTTTGATTTTGTTATGTTACCAGCAGTGAAATAAATGGGGTAAGAGTTGAAAAGCAACATCCTATATCAAAATCTTGTTAAATGAATAGGACCCTCCATTCTACAAATATAAGAACTTCAGTGATCATTGAAGCAAACTCTATCAAAATATGTTCTTTTTCTCGGTGCATATGTTTAAAAATGCTGAGTAAAAATGACGTAGGTAGTTAAAGATCTGTTGGTCAAGAAGGCATGGAATATACAAAAACCATCAGAAACAAATTAGCTGTAATCTGATAGTCACAAAATATACTTGTGTCTTCCTAGCCTTAGGATCTGTCTGCACTTAATCAGTTTTTCAGCCAGTTAGTGACATGGCTTTTCCAAAAAGTGCTATTATATGATTGGCCAGGGCAGGGGCACAGGCCTGGATTATGTATGAAAAAGGAAAAGGAAAAGGAAAAAGAAAGAGCAGTTCTAGTTACACCAGGTTTGTAGAGTCTGGCTCACTGCATGTACCTCATATTGAATATTGAATCTTACTGTATGAAGAAGTACTGCTTCCAAACACAGTATATACCTTTCTCTACACTTCACTACAACCCATCATTAGGAATCTATGGAGCAGGAAAAGCGAAATTGACAGAAAGGATTAATTTTAAATTACAACTAGACATCATGCCCTTTCACTCAAAACAAAATGAAACAGTAATTGCAGTGTGAGCAGAACTGCAAAACATCACCAGCTAACCTTAATTGAATGCTGGCTTTCCATTATTAAAGTGGGTGTATTTGGCATTTGCCACTTCTTTTACCTGAATCAGCACATGGATTTGTCTTCCTCTGAGTCAATTACCAACTACTTTTGGTATAAATGACAGACAAACTGACAAGAACTCTTGCTCTACAAAGGTTTATTTTGAAGACACAAACAGATCTCATCTCCAAGAACTTTCTTCTTTCATATTTATATATGTATTTAAATATACAATTATTAAATTGATTACCCCCAACCCATGATAATCCTACATTGGAAGAAATAAAAAGTAAGAAAGGAATCCGGCATCTTTCTCAAAATTTATGTCAAAATCAAACAAGTTGTGCTAAAGGATTGAATCTTTTTAGCTTCATGGATCAGACTCAAATATAGAAAAATTGACTTCTGCTTCATGTGTATGCAAATACAATGCAAATTCAATGAGAAAATTAAGAAGACTTTTTCTTACTTTTCAATGAATTTTGGATTGGGTCCCAAGTCACCGAGTTACCAAGAACAGCACAAAATACATTGCATAAAGTGTAGGTTGGCAACCAGGTCACAAACCAATTGCCTTGCATTGGATGGATCCAGGTTTTGAAATTCCTTAAATATAATTCAGGGATACAACCGACCTGTTCTGTCATAAAGGCTCAACCACATACCCCCAAAGTAGCAGAGAGAGACAGAGGCAGGTTGGGAAGCTCAAATGGGTGTTCTGTGTGTGTGTGTGTGTTTCCTGGGAACAGTCTTTGCAAGGGGATGGCATGGGGAGATGGAGCTGCAGTACCTTCCCCACCCTCACTCTCAGATCCAACTCTAACAAAATGCAACAAAAATGGTAGAGTGTTGCAATGATGGAAGAGATAGCCTGGGTCCTAAGTAACTTAAATTTTCCTCTAGTTTGAAAGCATACTGAGTGTTTACAGCAGAACATCACTTCTGATTTGGTGTCTAGCAGTGGCATGTATCAAGGTAAAGTAAAAATGGTTACAAATCGTTGGGGAAAAAAACCCCCAGCTTTCAAGTAAAAAAA
>VZTR01009249.1:68727-88089 GCA_013400775.1 Chaetops frenatus
AACAAACAAACAAACAAAACCAAAACAAAACAAAAACCAAAAAACAAACAAACAAAAAAACACCTTGAAGTTTATATTTTTAGGCAAAATGTACTTAGCTTACATCTTGTTTTAACAGAAATACCACGGCATAGTAAAAAAAGAAAATGTGATACCTGTGTGCTCTGCTTTTGTAGTCCTTCAATAGCAGTATAATTGCTGTTTAGTTAATAAGCTTAGGTGCCAGTGATAAGTGCATTTATGTGTTGCATAGTGATGATAATAACTGGAAAAAATTGCCAAATAAGACAACAAAAAAGAAATATTACAGTCCAAATTGTACAGAACTATTTTTTTTCTCTTAGTGCAATCAGGAATGGAATACTGTATAGTTGTTTTCATCTCTATTTACTGTAAAATGAGAATAATAACTCTATATGATTCATGGCAGATGCTGGTGCCACCAAGTTACACACCTGTGGAGAGCAGGATGTTATAATCCCACTGTGATTAAGAAGATATATGCTTCCTGTTCTGCAATGAGGATGGATTGTTTACTTTTCCGATTAGGTCTGCAATTAATCACCCCCGTTTGATCTGTGTGATACCAAATGGATTTAGTATTCAACATTGCTTAAGTAACATGCTGATTTGCAAAATACCCATTGTTTTTTATTAAGAGACATCTCTGTAAAGGACACTACAATTTTTTTTTTCCTTACATAACCTCTGCTTATTTGAACAGAAAATTGTACTGCTCTGAATAGAAATTGATAACTAGAGAAGATATGTCTGGGAAAGAAAATATTTTCGAGTTACCATCACTGCACTGAATAAATAATTTCTTTTTACATAATGCCTTGATGTACCCTTTTCCTTATTTAAAGTGCTTTAAATAAGAACTTAACAAGCCTTAAAGAATAAAAATCCTTACAGTTTACTTTCTCTTGCAAGAGTTCTTTGATGAAAAAAAAGTTATTTGTGGGTAAAATTATCTACATCTGAATTTACTATATCTAAATTTTGGAATAGTAGAGCTCTGGAAGAAGTGAACAGAACTTATGTCCACCTGGGTTGAAAGTTATGTCTTGACAGGCTGTCAGAGTCCAATACTCTCTGACAAGGTTGTTTTAGATATTCAACACACGGCGGGTGTTTAATGAAGTTTATTATAAAATTTGCTTACTTGTAGGATATTAGTACTTCGTGGGATTTCTGATTTAGCAGAGTAATACAAAATATATTTAAATCACAAGAAAAATGACAACTGTAAGTTACACTTAGAAAAATATAGTAATTGCAATACATAATTCAATCATGCTACCAGTGTAATTTCCATTATTGGTTTCTACAGTATTTTCACTGTCATGAGAGTGGGTGTCCCCAGTTGCCTGGCAGGGTTATGTGGGTTGAAGCCAGCTCATGCCCACTGCTCATTTTAAAATTCTTTATATGGATGTCTATTTTTTATACCTTTTGTTGGGCTAAACCACCTATTTACTTTCCTCATGAAGTGGAACTCTAACTTAGAGAGACATTCAAACCCTTCTAACAACTCGGGGAGAAACACAGCATCAGCTGACAAACTCAGCTGTTGGATAGCTAAAACAAAAGCCATCCTCCAGTTCCTTCTCTGCTAAGGTACAAGTTGGGTTCTTTGTAACAGCTGTGGTCAGCCACAGCCTGCATCATACTCTGAATTTTGTGGACACGTTTTCCACCTTCTCTGAGCCTTCTTCACTTTTGGGCTTTTTGTTGGTCAGACACATTGATGTATTCTGGACATTCACCTGGCTAACATGGGGATCACCACTGTGATGATGACCAGGTTTCCAGAAGCTGTCAAGACAGCAATTGAGAGCCATTGGCTGTGGTTGTATCATAACTACTAGCCTACACATTGAAAAGGAACAAATTCATTTTTCTATGAATTCTGAAGTGGTAGAGGAATTTCTGAAGCTTGGCAAATCATTAAAGATTCTGTCTTTAATATATAATATTTCTGTGTGGTTTAGATCATCATGGTTAGATTATTTAGCACATGTCGTCAGGGGAGGAAGCAGGAAGCACTCATTATTCCTTTACTTTGCACGATACTGTGTTTGCTGGATGCATCTACAGAACTGGACTGGAATTTGATTTGGATGCTGTGTATATGCTAGTTCACCTCAAAATGGTGGGATCATTCTCAGACAGCTCTGGAATCTGCTGTTTTCCAAATTAAAACAAGGTAAGCCATTTTTTTCTTAAGGAAAGATGTACAAAAAAATTATTTACTGAGCTTTTATTCCTTGTTTGTCTGCTGCCTTTCTGAAGGCAATAAATGCAAAGCCAGGGCACTAAACAAATGAAACTATGGTACATCAGCAATACAGTCAAATGCCTGTTTACCATCACAGTTGCTTAGTCCACACACTTACCTTGCACATATCTCTCTCTCCTCTGCCACCTGTCCCATCTACAAATCTGACACCAGTCTTCATCAGCTCCTTTTCTCCCATGCCTTGCTTTACATGCATAAGGGACCTGGGTGTTTCATGCTAAGAGAAATGTTTCCTGGCAGGGTTAGATCAGGGAAAACAGAACCTTGGGCAAACTGTGGAGCTTGTGAGACATCAGGAGAGATACAGGGGTAGGGTGCTGGGGAGGGGAGGAGGAGGTCACTCAATCCCCAGTCAGTGTTTGAATTCTGGGATCAACGTTCAAACACGAGCCTGCCTGAGAGTGGGGGTGTGTCCTAAAAGTATTTGTTTCAGTGAATTAATATTGTTTATGCTTAATTATAATTTCAACGTCTACTCAAACACATTTCACTTTCCTGCATTAGAAAGGAATGCTCGCTTATACTCACGCAATCCTGTGAGATAAGTCTGAGCTTGGTTCCAGAAGAGTGGGGTCTTTGGATTATCACTGATACATACATTGTTTTCCTTAATTGAAAATGTGGCAATTTTCAGAATTAGCTATGAACACAAGACCATGAAAATAAAACAGATCAAAAAATGTGTACCTAGAATTCTATGTTGAATAGCTAAGTCATAGATTTTGATTAACATCTTACTTCTGATAAACTGTGAGCCAAGTTAAGATTATAAACCCACAAAGAAGGAACACAACCCCTTTAGATTCATCCATCTTTCTAATCTGACTGGTTAAAATGTTTGAAATGGAACTCCTGCGTTGTTCATGAAGCAAAGGCAAGATGATAACGGTGGTGCTATGATATTGACATTTGCAAGTATAGAGCAAGAACCTTGTGCTGTCAGTATCTTTTTTCATCATCCACTGATAATGAAAAATCCACAAAATGTTTGGTTAAGTGAAATGAGAATTTCAAGTAGACTTTCGAAAATGGAATTTCAGGGTAAGAGAGGGATTTCACTGACAGCAGAAAAATAAAGAAAATATAACTTTAAAATATATTATTCTTAGGAAAGTGCTGAAGCTACTGCCATAAAACACTTTCAGAGTTACTGGTGGTAGGAAAGCTGCTGCATTTTTCAGAAAGTTGTAGCTGGTAATACAGTTATGAGATGGATTATTACATTCACTATCTAGGACAAATTAAAAATATATTTATACCTGTAGTTTAGGAAATATGTCTATTAAAAACATGGTTTTAAAACTGGGTTGTCAAAAAAGAAAAACATCAGTGGGATGACTTACAGATTTCTGAATACTTTATGGAGAACTGGATATTTTTGTCACCCTGTTCACTGTCATGTTCTCTTTGCTTGTACTTTCTTCACTTCCTTGGCTCTTCTCTAGAAAGGACTAGGATATTCTTTTCTTTCCTAGTGAGTCCAGAGAGATGCCTAATTCTTATGTCACTGCAATTTAGATACTGCTAGGCTTGTTGACAGGTGTCTCAGAAATTCCTTTTGTGACTTGTGGTATTGTTGGCATACAGTTGCTTTACAAGGCAGCTGAGCTGTTGCTGCTGCATGGAAAAGGTAACAAGCCTTCAGTCCAAATCAGTGTAAGATTCTCCCTGAATGTTTTAATGCTTCAAGACCCCTACATACTTGTCCCTGGCCTGGAGATTGTTTTGGCTAGAAAAGTCCAGGGCTCTATCATACCATGCCATGTCCCTCTGCTGCATTAAAGAGACTAAAGAGAGGTGTCTGATCAACTGTGAGCTGTTAGAAGGCTAGATGCTTAGACTTAACCCAGAGGGGCAAAAAAAGAGCTCATTTATGGATGTGTACAGCCACTCCACGGCCAACAACAATGCAGTTGAACCTGAGCAGAAATTTCCCGAGGAAAAATGAATTTTTTTGTTTGATTTTTTTCTTTTTGTTTGTTTGTTTTTAGTTTTGTTTTTGCTTTTGGTTTGTTTTTGCTTTTTTTTTTTTTTTTTTAAGTTTTTATAATAATAAGGCATTTGATCACCTGTTTTGGAGTCTACAACTTAAGTTGCCTGTCTGTCTTTTCCATGACCTCTGGCATCAGGAAAGAGAACAAAAAAGGGTTGGGTAAGATGGAGGGTTGCACATCCCAAAGTGCTTACTATAGCATAAAAAGCAGGAAGGCATATTTCAAGAGGTGGTTCTGATGAATACATGCATGTGTGCAATTTTTTGTGTGTGTGTCAGAAAAGGGAAATGGTTATATGGACAAGAAACACCTTTGACATCCTTCAGTAAACCTATTCCAAGTATAGCCACTTTAGGGAGATAGAATCAGCACAAGACGCTAAATTGAATTCTCTGAAGTGCACCCTAGGATTTATTTTCTTCTATGTGGATGAGAAAAACCAAATTTCCAATTCTTGTGACTAAAACTGGACTATCTAATCGCCAATTTCAGACATGAAAGTCTACGTTTTCAGAGGATACTCTCACATCTGCAAAATGTTAGACCTGAAGTACTAGCTACACTTAGTATATTCGCAAGTGAAAATGACTCATGTACAAATCCCTGGGAGCTATAGAGCCAGGAATAAACCGATTTTTCCAACTAAATATCCTTTTTTAATTTTCCTTCTTTTTTTTTGTCTTTTGGCCAACACCTCCAGTGAGTGACTTCTTTCATGTATCTACACAAGAACTTACAGACTGAATGGTTGTGTAGAATTTCATGGCTAAAAATATTTCTTCCACAGAGTTATGAATATGTGAAAACGTATCTCTACCGCGGAGATGAACAACAATTCTATGCATCGCCCTGATGATCAGCCATCACTGCAATGCATTGGAAATGGTATTTTCCCCCTGCAATGCCATAAACTATAAATAATTTAACATGTTATAAAGTGGCTGAGTTATCACAGATACTCGGAGGTGTTTTCCAGGAGTGACTTCAATTTTACAGCAATTGTGATGTCATTTCCAGAAGCAACTTTCCCTAAGAGCACAAGGACTCCAAGTAGTGATACTGACCAAGTGAAGATTAGCAGCTGATAAATACTTACATACACACACATCTCCCTAGTTCACTGTGTGAGTGCAGAGGTATCCAGAGAAGAAACGGATCCAGAACTAAAATCACACTTCCTCTGAAGTGTGAAGCTCTGATCAGCAGTGTCTCATCTGACAGAAGTTGTCACAGAACCAAAGGGCTCATTAAGTCCAGCAGTCCATCTTCCTGCCCATACGAGAATGTTTTCCACAGTATTCTCTGTGGTGTATTTTCTGTTTTTGACCTGGTTTTGGGTTTTGAAATTTCCATGCAAAAAAGGTCGCAATGTAATTTTGAAAGATGGCACAGTTCAGGCCTCCTCAGGAAAATGTTGAACAAATTCCTGTGCAGCAGCTCACCTCAACTGAAGTAAGTGTGACAGTGATAAGGAGACTTCCCAATCTGACCATGTAAGAGACTCCCTGGCAGTCCCACTCCCACAACCCCGAACTGCCACTGTTGGGACCGAAGCTCCTTAGCAGAGGGTGGCTCCAGTGACTGAAGGGGCCCCCTTGGCTCCTCTCACACCCACTCAGACCAGGTTTCCTCACTGGTTCTGCCCCAGGTTTCCCACGACTGATGTCTCTTTCCGTACAGCCATTTATTCAAGGTGCAGTAATGCAAAAACAACCTGAGCTGGTGCCCCTAGGGATGGCATTGAGGAACCCCTGGGCTTTCATGTCCTCACATTCCAAGTGTGTCAGAACTTCAGGTCTTCCTACAAAATACTCAGCTTTGCTGTTCCTCTCATTGTGCATTCCCCTGGCTGAGACACAGGTTTCTGGGACATTTTTTATGCAAAGGGTTTGCAGTTCATGGCCTCTTGACTTGGGCTCCAGCCACACAGAGCTCAACCTGCAGCTTGCACTGCATCTGCATCGGCTCCCCGAGCTACCTGAAATGAAGGTATTCCTTAACAGCAGCTTCAACTACTGTTGAAGCTAAGGCAAAATGGAATTAGAAGAGTTTCAGAAGTGGAATTTGACAGGCGGGTTAAACTAGTAATCTAGCTGGAAGGTGAACCAAAAGTGGGAAAAAAATTCCCCAAAAAATCACCCCAGAACAACAACAAAAACAGTTGCTCTTTACTGCTTGTTTTTATGCTAAAAAACCCCTACACTCATAATTTTATTGTGCCTTCAGTTTCTCGTCTCTCAGGTAACTTAATTACTTCTCACTGCTTGCTTGGGGATAGCAGAAAAAAATCCTTCAAGGATTTATACGGTGTCAGCTGATAAAGCTTCATGAAGCTGTAATGTGAGCATAGAAATTCTGGTCAGTGGAAATATTAAACCTTTATTCTTCAAATATATTGCTATAGGTAGGCAGTCACTCAGACTGTGCTACTCTCTGTGATCCATGCTCAACTTGCTCAGATGAATAAGTGTGATGTAATTTAGATAGCTTAACAAATTGTTATGCCCTCCCAAATGTTACCACCTTGAGCAGAGTCTTTCAGTGTTCCTACTCTATTTCAGTGCCAGGTATTATGTGTTATTGTAAACTATCTTTGCTCTTAGAAATTATCTCCTAGATATGATTTAGCTGTTACTAATAATGTCTGGCATGTTATTTGTGTTACAGTCAAGGCACAGCATAATTTTGACTATTCACTTTGATATGCAAGTAGATACAATCTAAAAGCCCTGAAAATACTTTGCAGGATTATGTTCTTTTAGCACTGACTCTGCTTAAAATCATCTGAATAATCCCTGTTCACAGCCATGGATACTCATAGAAAGAATTTTCAAAGCTGATATGCCTGAAAATACTTATGGGTATCTTCTACCTTTTTTTCCTTTTTTTTTTTTTTTTTTTTTTTTTTTTTTTTTTTTTTTTTTTAACAATGAAGGTTTATTCATATCCATGCACTTATTTTTAATTTAATGTCAAAAAACCCTTAAGTATCAAAGCAACACCTTGCACCAAAATCTTAGCTGAGGGAGATTTAATACAATCCATGCTTCAGAAATAGTCTTACTGACTCAGGAGAGGACAAGCTGGAGTTTTCTAAGGTTCCCTAAAGGATCCCTAATCCTCCTTGTCTAATACCTCTGCTTAAATGGCTGCTTTGCTTCCCTTGTGTTTATGAGAATAGAAGTCTCACTGACTATGAATGCCATCATCTTCCTGTCTGAATGAGTGACTTTTTTTAAATGGACAGAAGTTGCATTGAGAGGTCAATTCTACATTTATTAAAATAGCTTAAATTTTAAATGAGGCACACAAAAAGCTCATAAAAGCCAAACAAGAAACAGTCAAATAAATCAGTCCATCAAAAAAAGTACAGTAGAAAAGGGTTTGCAAATTTTTCCTTCTAAAGGTCTTATCCTTGGTTTTAGATATGGATACTTCCTAAGACCCTCCCAATACCTGCAAGACTAGTGTTAGTCCATGATTAATAGCTTTCAGTATTGCCTTTGGCACAGACTATTGATTCAGTAACTGAATCAAAAGTTGTGGCATATGCATAACTTAACAGGGTTAAGCTACATTTGCCAACTAAGCACCAGGTAGCCTCTTGCTCATACTCCCCACCCTGACCAGTGGTATGGGGAGGAGAATAGGAAACAGGGTTAAACCCATGAAGGTAACATTTTAATGATTTAAATAAATAAATAAAATATGAAAATGAGGGTGATGATGATGATGATAATGTTTGTAGTAACCATAATGAAAAGGAAGAAAGCAAAAAGAGAGAAAGAAAACAAGAAAACTCCAGAGAAACAAGTACAATTGCTCACCACCTTCTGTCCGATGCCCAGTCCATGCCCAAGCAGTGATCAGCCCATCCCAGACAACTCCCTCCTGTTTATATACTGACATCATGATGTCTGTGGTATGGAATATCCCTTTGTCTAGTTCAGGTCACCTGGCCTGGCTGTGCTCCCAACTTCTCATGCACCTCCTCACTGGCAGAGCATGGGAAATGAAAAGTTCTTGACTTAGAGCAAACACCGTTGAGACACAAATAAATATCAATGTGTTATCAACACATTATCCTCATACTAAGTCCAAAACACAGCACTGTGCCACCTACTAGGAAGAAAATTCACTCTATCCCAGGCAAAACCAGGATATAAAGAAAGGTCAGTTTTTTGCTAATTTTGCTATCTCTCATTGTTGTTCTGAAAACTGCTCAGGGTGGAGGCCTTCAGCTGCTAATAGAAGAGAGAAGAGGCAATTTTAATATCTTGTGGGTCACCTCCTCTATGGTGATCTTTCCTTGAACTCGTAGAACTTCATGTTCAAAATAAATAGCTTTATTTTTTTGTTGCCTTATTTTATAGAAGGCTGCACAGCCATGCAGAAATGTCAGCAGTTTTGCTGTGGTTTTTCCTACCCATTTCAATTTCATACATTATGAGGAAGCAAACCTCATAATGTTGAATTTCTGATGGAAATAAACGTTTGTGGGAATAAACTGCTATGGCACTATCCTGTGGCTGTTGCAGGGCCATGGGGGCACCAATAGTCTGATTGTACCTGCCAACATCCTGAGGCCTCCTCTGACCCTGTCATGGTGCAGGACCCCACGTCAGCCCCCCAGGTCTGTCAGCCCCCCAGGTCTGTCAGCCCCTGCCACAGCAGGGACAGGACAGTGGGACAGGACCTGGATGTCAGGCACTGCCCTGTTGGGGAGCACCCATGGGGCTCTCCATAACACTTGGCCCCATGGAGACTCTGGCATATGCTGCATCCTGATGGCTGCTTTTCCCCATCACCCCGACTCACTACTTATAAATAAACTCACAGGATAGATTATTGCACAAGAAAAAGACCCCGAGGACCATTTGTTGTCTCCAAGGGTAGGTGTTATGGCCTCCTGAGCTCTGCACGTTTCAGCTGTGTCACCTCCTGAAACATAGTACCTGTTGTCAAGCCTCTGGTTTAGGAATAGTCCCCTTTGTTTGTGCTACCACCATAACATGTGTTGGTACTGGGAGAGCACTAGCTAGCCCAGACCAAAGATGCACACAGAAACCTGCTGCCAGCAACACTAGAGTTAACTACATGGGGTTTCTAGGTATTAATATCAATATTATTGTGTAATTCTTGCTGTATATGCAAATTGAATGTTCCTGAAGAAGGCAATTTTAACAAAAATAAAGGCCACTGGGAATGAATGCCTAATGTAATGATGTAACTTTCAGTTTCAGAGAAACTGTGAGTTCCCTTGTAATAGTGTTAGGAATGAATGACAAGTTGAAGCTTTTAACTGTCTTCTAAGTTCAGTAAAAGTAGCAAGCAACAGGGTGAAAGAGAAACTTGTGTCCCTGGGAAACTTCAAGTGTTGATTGATGGAATCACCTGCTGGTCTTCCAGCCTACTGTGTTCAGACATGTCTCCATATGGGCTAACTAGTCTTTAGCTAAAGGCTTTTCTTCTCTTCCTGTCCTCAGCAGAGGACTTCAAAATAGTTCATACATCTGTTATTACCCTTGCCATGATCTACTTGAGAATGAATCACTACAGAAGCAGCCAGAGAAAAGGTGATTGATTGAAGGAGACACGTCTTGACATAACTATAGGTAACATTTCCCCATCTCTTTTAGAGGCTTTACTACCTCCATTTCTGCAAGAAATTTCTCCTACATGTTGAAAGGAAAACAGCAGAAAAGTACTGGATAGAGACATCCTGCTCTCCATTGAATTCAAAAAGGTCCTAAAAAAATTATACCTACTCTGAAGCCAGCATTTCTGTTAAAAAAATAAATATTTTTTTTTTGCTTTGCCTAAACTGTACCTTTCTTAAAAGCCACTTGTAACTGCAGTCCTCTAGTACATGTGATAATCCAGGAAAGCCCATTGGTCAAACTATAGACAGCTCTGTAGTTAAAATTCAACTGGTATTTAAAATTAGTCTGACCCCTCATAGATGGGCTTTCATTTGTAAGCAAGAATTTTGATGTTTTACTTGCCCCATCTTACTTGACTTTGTGATGCAACAGGTGAAAATTAAAGATAGACTTCTGTTCAGTTGGGCAGAATATTGCTGTTCAAATATTTTACAGAAGATAAAATACTATTGTGGATATTCACGGTATAGTTTATCAGGTTATGGATGTTGTTGTTCTCCAATGTGTTCTCAAGAAAACAAGATAAATGATTCTTTCTGTCTATAAAAGAAGAGAAAAACTGCTGATTTTATTCTCACTAACATATGAAATTATCAAGCAGAATCACAAGTCTGTGTAGCATGAATTTGCAATATCTTTATGATTCTTGGCAATTTTTCGATGTTCAAAGACAAATTAGGGAAGAAGCATTAGACATGAAATGGACATATTTGAAAATAATTACACTCTTGGTGGAAGTGAAATGTTCTTTTTGAATGCAAACTCACAGGGTTTGAAGTTGAGACCTAAGGGCCTACCAAAGTCAGGAGTTTGACAAGTAAGAGATTCTGCCAGTATGTTAGAGAATTAAAAGGTAACTAATATAATTAACATCCATACAGTTCTTAGAGGCATGTAGCCATTTCCTTGTTTTCAAATAAGCTTCTGATCCCATGCAATTATGCTGATTAGGAGGATATGCCAACTGCTCACCAAAGCTTTCTCAAAACTATAAAGCCCAAGAAAGTTAGCTCTGGACTGTTGAAGATGTCCAGACACTTTCTGCTTGGGTTTTAAATCTCATCTCTTTTTACTTATAATTTAGTAAGAAGACGGAAAATTGAAAATTTCATTAACAGGAACAAGTTTATTGTGGGGAAATACTTTTTATAGATATGCGTGAATGATGTAAGTTACAACTGGAAATGTGATGAGCCACCCCTGGGCTTGTCACATCCTGAGCTTCCTTGACCTGTTGAGTGAACTGGATTATATATTACCACCTTCTATACTGTGTGATGTTTGAAAACTTGTTTGACTGCTCGGATACAGCTGATATTTTATGCTACAATTTCACAGCATTCTGCCAGGGAAAATTCAACAGCTACAGTAATAATAAGTCTTCTTTTACTTTCTTTTGGTTTTGCATTTTTGAAGCTGGAAAAAAATGTATGATTCATCTGAACCAAAAAAACAAAAATTAAAAAAAAAAAGAGACAGGAAGAAGTCTACTTGAGGTGGAAAGTAAGAAAAGCAAATAGGGTTTATTCCCCCAAGACTGGTTTTGAGAAGTTAGGAAGAAGATCACAAAACATTACCTTACCTATCACTTGAATACAGAGAGGCTCAGATTTTGAAAAGCCTGAAAAGTTAATTCTTGCCGTGAGCTGAAGCAAAACCTGTTCACCATTTTAAGCATTGCAGTGATTCTGTAATAATTCCACATTTTCCTACTGTGGTAGTACTTTAGGATTATGTTATTTGCATTTTGTTATACACAGTGCCAGTATAAGAACAGATGATTATTATGACTTTAAAATTTCCACAAATAGTAAAACTTTGCCTTTGATAGGCTTCTAATGTAAATTATAAGAGTTACTCTAACCAGTGAGCTATGATAATTTTTATTAGCCAAGGGCTACTGCTTGGATAAAGCTTTAAACAAAGGGAAAGGATCCCTTCTTCTAGTAAATTGCTTTAATATTCCTGTCACAGATGGCCAAATAATTTATTAAGGGATGAAATAACAAATACATAACAGAGCTTTGAATTCCACAAAGATTCATGAGTCCACTTTTTTATACACTTGAATAATTTCTTAAAATCTAGGAATTATTCTTAGAAACTGTCTTAATTATTTATGTGAAAATCACTCTAATTTTGAATCCAATCATAATGATAATTATTTTGGTCCGTCTTTTACCTCTGCTTCTCTCCTGACTTGATACTTGTTTGAGAATGACATGGTAGGCTTCTGAATTATGTTGATAAAACCAGTGAAGTTTGGATCTGAATTTACTTTCACTCAGAAATCCTCTGCAACATTAATGAAACTAATCTTTAGCCCTCAGGATATGGAGTGCAAAAGTAAAATTTCAAATAATAACTTTGATTTCTTTGGGTTGAACAGATGAGTGGCTGTTGCATTCTTCAAGGGACAATTCAAGGGCTAATGCTGTTCCACTTCTTCATTGGTTGGGGGGTCAGTGGGATGGAGGCACCATCATTGGGTTTACACAACACAAAACTGGTGCGAGTAGTCCATACACTCCCGGCAGTGCTCTCACTGTGAGGGGCTGAGAACCTCTTGGAAGGAGCTGACAGAAGCTTCGTGAAGGACAGCAAAGACATTAATTATTACTCCATATATAACTATTTATAGCCTAATTTTAATCTGAGATGCATGTCAAGATTTATATTCATTGCAAATTAAATTAACGTGTACAAATCCCACCTGTCTCAGACATATATATGACGAGTTGTGTAAAAGGTTGACCCCTTTAATTTCTTAAACTTTGCAGTTTTTAAGGATCTATAAATGTAAACTTTTTTTTTTAAAATTACCTATCCTATGATGTGCATTAGTAATTTTTAGACAAATTTACTGTCTCCTGTGCCTGCAATGATAATTGAGAGATTTCTTTGTAGTTCAACTTTGCAAGCTAATTTTTAGCTAGGATAAATCATCACTTCTCTACTGTCTATTCATATGAACTGAGTAGCAGTGAATTTTGCCCTGCACCTCTTTCAAAGTCTGGAATTTAGATTTTTCTTTTAGGTTCAAAAACTTTAAGGTTGCATAATACGATGTCTATAGTGATCCTATTATTTAAATTTGCTGCAAACCATTCTCTGCCATCTCCTTCCAGTTCCTGAAATCTGAAAGTGCCTGCTTCCTTAATTTGGAATGCAATTCACAGGAAGAGCTGTCCTTAGGAGACTTATACTATTCTGACAGTTGGAAATTGCTGCCCTGTTAGTCTAATTAATTTTTCTAAAAGATAACCATAAGCAGAACGCAGCTTGATTTGTAAAGAATGAATTTTACCAGTCTCACTTTATTTGCTTTGTATTGCACAGAATTTTTAAGTTTGTGAGTGAAGCGAAGTAGCAGATGCACTCTAGTTTGATTTTAGTAAAGCTTTCAAATCTCTTGCAAAATCTCACCCTCGGATTAATTTGTGTAGGCTTGCATATGAATACTGATACACGGATTGAAAAGGGGTGGAAAAACTTTCAGTGGAGATTTTTGATAAGCAGCAAATAATAGGGCACCAAGGGGGATTCTTAGAGGCTACCCAGAAGACCTCCTGGGTCTGCATATCTTCAGTAGTTCAGAGGTGGAAATCAGCTACAGATAGTGAAGTGCTCAGATGGCATTTAACCAAGATAGGCTGTGAAATGTATGGAGATGTGTTGATTTGGCAGTCTGAGGACAGAAGAATATAAATTGATAGCACAATTCAGCAGCAAATAAATAAATCAGGCTAAATTAATTTCAAGATGCATTTTCATTTTACAGCTCAGAAAGGTAGAAGAATCTGTAAAAGGGTAGCCTGATGCTGTTTATGTGGAACATTTCCTAGAGGTCTGCATATAGCAAACAACACATTCATGAGTTTAAGAGCATGCACAGGAGACAACAACAATTAGGACAAGGTGACTGGAATTGATTTATAATGAAACATTAAAGATGAAATTAAATATTTATTTTTCTCCATTTCGCCCATAGAAGAAGATTAATAAATGATATATACTTGAGCTGGAATCATAATCCTGAAGTAAGAGCTTCTCCAAATATATGGAATTTTATAGAAAATTTCTGGTCTGAAGTTTCTAGTCAGAGAAGAAACATAGAATTGAGACTTATTATTTATTGGAGTTGCTATTTCACTTTTTTTTTTTTTTTCAAAAAAACTCTTTTTGGTTTATATTTATGAACATATGACTATGTGGATAGAAACAAAAAAATGCTAATAGGAACATGAATTAAAGTGAAGTACAAATTGAATTATATAGATTCAAAAATGTAATCTTTGTTAGTTACAGTTGTAAGCACAAATAAATTGCATAGAAATGTAGCAGGTAAAATCCTATTTTTAATTTACATAAGCAAACACTTTAGAAGATTGCCTTCAACAGATGTGTGAAGTTTAGTCTTCCCTAAAATTCAATAAAATGCAAATACAACCAGCTTTCATCACAGTCTGTAAGCATTAAAATTAAGATAGTAGGAAAAGAACAAAAATAGAATATTTATATTTTGGAACACCTTAATTTTCAACCTGAGCCCAGGATGAGTGGTATCTCACCATCATGTGTCTTTTTTAAAGAGCTTTTATATATAAAGAAGTATGGTATCTCACAAGTTTAAATGAAATACATTCTCTCTTGAGGATTCAATCACCAGTTGATTTAATGTTGCCTGTTTAATCATATTATAAAGTACTTCAACAAGATGCTTGTGTAATTGCCTTCTTAGCAGAAAAGGATAAAAAAGCATACCTTGCAATTTTGGTTGAATTAAACAGTGTATTACAATCCTATGAACAACAAAATGTTTGTCAGCATTTCCATTGTCAACCCCTATTTTTAGGAATAGAAAAGATGTCCATAAAAGCATTTTACTGGCTAAAAATCCCCATGTAAAATCTCATCCTGGAAACAAACTTCCTCTCCTTCTTCTCTTCCTCCTCAGTTAATCTTTTAAATTTATAATGCATTATTTTTTGTAAGCCAAATCCAGATTTTCCTGTTCCTCTGTATCTCTTATTTATTGCATGGCAGCCACAAGACATAAAATTTTGTCTTTATAGACATCACTCTGTATGTGTGTAACCTAATACTGTTCCTATTTTCTTACGAAGAAACTTAGAACTTCAAGGACATTTAGAAAAAGGTAAAATAATTATGAGTAGCCTTAAATGGAGAGTTTCTCAATAAGCTTAACTTCCATAAGCAGTAAAGACAAAAAGAAATATTCCTATTGGAAAAAAGAAAGTTATATGAGGGAAAAAAATTTCATATTCTTCTTCCATTATTGGTTTATTAGTTTTGAATTCTCCTTTGCCTGGAACACATTATGGTGAATGCTTACTCCTGCGTGCCTCAGGTATGTGAAATGATTAAGACGATGATCACTCAAGCATTCTTTATTTGAACGCAATGTTCTGTGTTGCTGTATGTATTTATTTCATTTAATTTGTACTTTATTTCAGTTATGTTCTTTTTAGAGAAGTAAGAGGGAGAGTGAGGTAGCAGTGAAGTGAGGAGAGAAAGAATGACAGAGAAGACAGAAATGACTCTTCAGAGACCCTGGAGGAAGCCTTCATTGAAGGAGACACCACACATGCTTTGAGTCATTGCCAGGCCTGGAGGGAAGGTAGCCATGAATTTTTGTAAACAGTTTGTCAGCCCCTGGAAAGGTCTGGTTTTCATTGGCAAAATAAATGTGGAAATCTTTATCTCTTTTGTTCGGCCTTGGGAGCAAATCTTCTTGTCAAGATTTCTTTTTGTCAAAACTCCATTGTTATTATATACTAGAGCTCTCCTCTCTTGCCTTTTGGAAAGACCTCAGAAGAACTATTATATTCCTCGAAAAGAACCCACCTGCCATGGATGTGAGGATCACAAGCCTGAGCAGACACCATTGCATTTGCCTATCCTTACATTCAGCAAATACATATGTCAAAACAGTAGTGTCTTTTCTCCTAAATACTTCTACAAAATGTAGGTGATTGCAGCTTTCTCTTTCAAAAGTAATCTGCTTTCTTCTTTATTTCCTTTAATTTCCTGAATATATATTTTCCAACTCCTAGCTGGCTATGACAACATCTTAAGAGCCTGCAACACCAACTGACCATTGAAACCAGTTGTATAAAACGGTCTTGAAAAAGAAGCAGCAGCACTCCCCACTTTTTTCTGCTTGTTTAATTCCCAACAATCAATATAGGATGCACACAACTCTCAAGCTCTTTCTCATTCTGTAAAGATGCCTTCAATACCTTTAACACTGTCTTAGAATTAGCATGTAAATATTAATTTAGCATAAAATTTCCTCAGCGGAAGATTACTGCATTCTCCAATTTGCTCTAAGACCAAAGATGGGTTGAAGAATATCTGCTGTTCTCCTACTCTGTAGCCCGTAAATGCAAAACAGATTTGACTTTGGTGCTGATTTATGATGGGGTGCATTTTCTAAGTTGATTTTTCACAACTCTTTGAAAAATGGAGTCCAGTATCAAAAGTGCAAGTCTCCACAGTTCTGCAGTCCCCACTACGCTGGTTGCCTTTCCACGTTCTTCTTGTTTTTCTTCCTTTTCAATTTTGACTATTTCGTTGTTTTGAACTTGGAAATCTTCTTCATGCTCAGATTCCAAAACCAGTTTGGTCTGTTTTTGAAATTTTTCTATGCCACAGACTTTTGTAATTGTCCATTTCAAAAATAAGTTTTCATTTCAGCAAAGGCATCTATCTCCTTTTTCTCCCTCTCCCAAGATAAAGCCTAGCAAACCATTATCCACTCATCCGGCTAGTGCAAATACCTGTTATTTTGCTTACAATTGCCTCTCAGTTCCTCTTTTGTGACAGAAAGAAACTGCCCAGTTCATGAAACAACAAAATACTGCTTATAATCCTCTGTTGGGGTGCGGGCGCAGGCTGCTCGGCACCACAACCTTCCTGCCAGCGTCTCCGCGGGGGAAGGCGCTCCGCTCAGGGCGAAGGGGCTCAAACCTGTGCTGGTTTTTTCTCCTTGGGATTTATGGAGATGTGAGTGATAGCAAAGTATCTCTTTGTCTTGACAACCTTGTTTCTCTGTTTCACACTAAATCCTTCTCAGCATCCTGTGCCACTGTGTAGAGTCAGTGAGAAGACTCCTTCCTATAGCCATGGGGACATCCATCCATTGATTATCCAGTGGAAAATGCAAGAAATTGCCTTTTGTTCTTAAGTGATATTGGGCCAAGGTATGAAATTTTTTTTTTTACACTCTTTTTTATCAATAACAATGATAAAGATATCTTAAACATTTTTCAACATTTGCTTCTAGATGACAATTACAAATATTAAAATAACTTTATGAGCAAGAAGTTTTTATCTACATAAAGGTATTATGAATACATTTTATCATATTTTATGGTAGTCCCTAGTATTCCATGGTCCACGAGAAGGGAGAATAATGCTTTTTTCAGCATTATTGTCATCTTTATTTAGGAAGTGTCACATAGTAAGTTGATTAAGAAAAAAAGTTTGGCTTGGATCTTCATCCTAAAGTACCATTTATAAAAATGACCTAATCCTTCATCCCAGTTCCTACCTTCAGATGAGTCAGTGCTCAAAGGTGCTTGAAACAACATTGATGACACTATTATTTTAATAAAGAAATGATAGTGTAATTATATATTCTTATATGCTATTTCACAAGATTTTAGACACAATCCCCTTGACATTTTTAATATGTTTACTTGGACACTTCACATTCTTTGTACTGTGTCTTCCATTGTTGTAGCCCTGTTGTTTCATCCTTACCTGCTGCTATAAGGACAGAAGACTGTGAGGTAAGGGGCATTAAAATATTGTGTTCATTGAAGACATGAGACAAGAATGTGGATTAACTGGGGACTTTATTCAGCTTTCCTGCATACACAATCAGTGCCTTTCCTCAAAAGAGGGAGCTGTTGAAACAATTTTTGGAATAAGTTACATCATGAAAATAACCTATGCAGTCTGTAAGCCAATATAACATATGGTAGATTGAATTTAATGTGAGTTTTGCAGCTGAAAAACCTACACAGAGATTTGAAAATTTACTGCTACATGCCTGACTTCCATTCATAAAAGGAAAGGTTAAAATTAAAGTTAACTCTCTAGTATATGTGTGCCCAAAAGGATCCCTCAGTAATGTGTACCTGCAGGTTAAAGGCCCGTAAGTTCAAAGTCTGCAAGCCGCCAAAGAAAACAATTGCCTACAAACTTGATGCCAGAAATCAGCACAGTAGCCAAAACCACCTGCTTTACATGGTGTGAGCTCTTCTTTCCTGAGACATAAATCCAGTTATGCACTGAGGAGCCGTATACTCCAAAAATGGTTGTAGTCTGAGGAAGTCTGTAAAAAGTCAAAGTATACTTGTACTACTCTGGAAAAGCCCCTTCTGGGAATGGAAAAAAAATTGAGGAAAGTTAGATCAGGTGTCAGTAGCTCTAAGTAATGGTTGCAAGAAATCCATAGTTCAGGATGGCAAAATGTAAATTCTGTAGTGGGGGATTAAGAAGGCAGGGGCCATTTACAAACACTGTAAGGACTGCAGCCTTCAGTTCAGGCTGGGAAGAGTTCAGAAAAACTGTTTCTACAAACCAATCCCTTCCTTGCTCACCTTCCCCAACACAAAGGATGCCCTACATTTAACCCCAACAGATTTCAAGTGTCTTATCACAAGCATCATAGTTACCAGGTACTGTGTTAACAAAGACATATATTCAATATGCAGGCCTTGGGGTATGTAGGGCATGAGTGAAATACTTGTTCCATCAGAGAGTACTTGTTACACATGACTATACAAGGCACCAAATTCCTCAGTGGTTTGCTTTTAGTTTGGTTTTTTTTTTTTTTTTTTTTTTTTTTTTTTTTTTTTTTTTTTTTTTTTTTTTTTCCCCAGTAGAAGCCTCTTACAGTCCTCGGTTGAAAAAATCAGCAAATTAATTTAATGGTCTAATGAAAATTATGAATTTCTTCTTCAGAAGTCAGCATATTGAAACTGGTGGAAAATCTGTATCAGTTACTGCATTTCAGGATGAGCAGAATTCATGCCAATTAAATAGCCAAGGGAAGTGCTTTTTGTTTTCTACCTGTTCTCTTAAGTTTGCATTTACTTCATTTTTAGAACAACAAAATGCCTAGGTTTACTCATCTGTCTTCTGGGTGACACATGGGAAGAAAATGTGCTCTGAAGATTGTGGGAGGTTAGTAGTCAAAGTTAGTGTTTATATTTGTATTAATGGGAATCAGAGGTGTACATTTCTGTGTGTTGAGATAAGGAGTCTAATGAGAGAGAAAAAATAATAAGGCCCCTGGGCTCTCCATGTGTTTTCCCACAAAGCACCACCACAAAATATTTTTCTTCCATTTTGCAAAAAAAAAAAAAAA
>VZTR01009250.1:0-75704 GCA_013400775.1 Chaetops frenatus
AAATCTATTTCCTTTAGAAAAGCTGGGAATGACACTGGTATGGGCAGATGCTCTACAGTGTGCAGCATCCTAAACTAAATCATGGGCATATGTCCTCTACCAGATCCAGCTGTGCTGGTGAAGGGGGCCACCACCCTGAGCTTATGCCCAGCTGGATGTACAGTTGAATACTCCATAAGCCACATATGTCAAAAATAGGTTTATGACTTCTGATAGATTAAACATCAGGACTTAGATAAGTTGGTTCTTTTTACATTTGGGAGATGTCCTCACAAGCAGTGCCACTGGCAGGGAAGTGGGGCATGCAGTAATGCAACTCAATAGGAAAATCCTGAGGTGCAGTTCAGGACAGACCAGGGAGCAAAAATTCTTTGCTGGTCTCACCTGTGTACAGAATGAATATGTATCCTAGCTTTGGTGGTGGTCTTCTCTTTGAAAAATCAGGAGTTTTCACTATTAGCAAATTTTTCTGACTAAGTTTCCTTTACATTCAAGTGGTATCTTGAGAATTATAAAAAGTTGTTGGATATAACTTCTTTTCTCTAAAATATGACTTCTATAGAGTGATGTCTTTTCTGTTGACTCAAATCTGCTCTTTCAATTAGTCCAGGTCTACTCCTCTCACAAATAAAAACAAAATTTTCTGACTACCATCCAGAAAATAAGTGAGGTGAGGTTCTTTCTGGCTCCTGTATCAAAAAATAGAAATTGTATGTGTTGATTTAGGTAATAATCCTTTTACAGATGCACAAGCCAGAAAAGAATCTGGTTCCCCTTCCCAGAATTGAATTGGTTTCGCAGCACTAATAGGAATTTAGAAAGCTGTAAAAAGTTATTTTAGCCAGTAAAGCAAGTGGGTCTGACTGAATCGAAACAGGGGAATTTAGTCTATTGAATAAAAGGGTGTGACTTTTACACACTAACTTCTCAGACTATAACCACACTTTAAAAATGTTGATGTAGTTTTAATCATATTTCAGAACATTTCAGAAAAAGATGTTGACCCATGAGTTGTTGTTGTTTGACACATGAGTTGGGAGTAGATGTTCTCAGGATGCCCTGAGTAGGTTTTGCATGCCTGTTTAATTTCTCAGCTCTCTAAGAGTAGCTGCTGTAACCAAAAGGCATTTGTTTTCCCAGAAAATTTGCCCTTTTTACTATGCATTTAAACTTTGCTCAACTTGCACTGCTTTTTCTGTAAATTTGTTGGGGGTGAGTGTAGCCTTCAACTTCAAACTGGAGTATTTTTAAAATTACTTACTATTTCTAAAATCAGTATAGCCAAGTATAATGAAAACTCTTTAATTTGGTGCTTTTATATGTTACGCTTGTACAATAAACGTGAACATAGTATAAAAGCAGTTAGTGAGACATTGACTTTATATTTAAAAGAACATAGTGCTGTTACTGATTTTAATACTGTTGCTTCCACAGGATTTTGGTATTTTGCTGCTGCCATGTTATTTTATTCATTCATTGGTGGGGGGTTGAAAGGAATATGTACAGCATATCCAGGCTCTATTTATGAAAGAAGGGTCATGCTGTGTCTTCATAACTTGTACAGGTAAGAGGTCAGGAATCTCATGAATCTCAGAACCTGGAATATTAGCAGGAACTTCTATTGAACATAGTTATAGAAAGGCTTATTGGCAATGGCTTTCATTTTACTGCAGGATTCTGGCCAGTATTCTAGTACACATAAGGCTAAAAGCAGAGAGCTTGAGGCTCAGCATTTGGTTTCTAATCGGCAGTAAATGTACGTTGCATGGATTGTCATTACTCATTTGTCTGTCTGTCTGTATGCTGCGGTCTCAGACCAGCACTTAGCCTGTGATTCAGTTTTACTTTTCAGAGGTTTTCAAGGAGGAAGGGATGACTGTATTGCCTGGACACCCTCGAGTCCATGTGACTTGGTAAGTGCAGTACTCTGCATGAGTCATTCAGGCTGGACAACACTGAAATTGAAGCTCATTGTTACTCTAAGCCAGGCTTGGATCTTAAAAAGATGATAAATGGTCTGTTCATTTTAGAAAGGCGTCTTAATGCTTTAATACAGTTGCCACTGTGTACTTTTTAGCAAGGCTGTGAGTTACCTTATTTCACAGAGTTGATGAGGAAGCATAGCCAGCATCACCATTTCTTTTTGTGACTTGTTTAACCCAGTTGATCCAAATGTAACCTGCATAGTCTAAAGGTCCTCTGGATGGTTTGCTTAGAGCGGAGACACAGAACGATCAATTCCTTGCTTTCAACATACATTTTCAGCAATAATGTGTATTCAGTGTAGCTCCCTGTTGAAATGTTAGGGTTTCAGCTTGTGTCCCCAGTGATCCCAGAGTGACCAGTAGGCGACAGAGGGGCACAGACTCCTCATTGTGCTGTTGGGATGGTACAGAGAGAAAAAAAGCACCAAAGGTCAGAGGAGTTATCCCTGCTTGTGCGAGCGCTGTCAGGCTCTCCCCTACCACATGTCCGCCATGTGTTCCTCATCAGCGGGATGTGGAACTCCATGACGCAGAGCAGACTGGAATGCAGAGTTAGTTCACACCCGCCGTTGGGGAATTTATCAGCCAATGTGGAATATGGGGGGGGGGAGGAAACAGCCTAGTTTAAAGCAAAGTAAGGGTGAAATGAGGCATGTGACTGTTCCTCTTCAGTTAAAAGGTCTGATTCTGCTTGGGTATGAGGTCCTGGCTCACGAGTCCAGCCAAAGTTTGTGGGTCCCTTACTGTTCCATGTTCCTGATGCATTTTTAGTCCTTTAAATTGTCATGCTTTGCAGAAGGTTTTTGCAGTGGGCAGGAGGGGGGAATACCCCTGGGATTTTTGCAGGGAACCATTCATCTAGTTTATTCTAAGAAATCCAGAGAGTCTTTCCTTCATCCTGGTCACTGAGATCCCAAATCACTAACTTGCAAGGACACATAAAAGTGATAGCCTCTCCGTTAAAATTAGCTACACTTGGTATCAGTTGAACTGCAGTTGCATAATATTTTTTGTGCTGATTTATTGCACTTAATTCATGGCTCCTGTGAACCCAGGTGATTTACTGTGATGTTACACACTGCAAAGAATATTGTGAAAGTCATAATGGAAAGAGTCACAATTTGCAATTAGCTGATTGAAGGTGTATGTTGGCTCACATCCTTACTGGGTTTGCATTCTACTTTTGTTGCAGCAAATATATATCTTTGAGAAAATTTCCATTCATTCAGAATACAATGCCGAATTCCCTGTTGAATAGCTGTAGTGTGGTTCTCCCCAAACAGCATTGTGCTGGCAGTTTCTGGAATTACACAGGAAATGAAGAGCATAGCAAACTTTCCTTTCTCTTGCTAAGACATGCTCCCCATGAGTTCTTCCAGTAGATCAAGTAAATAGCAGAGATCTGTTCCTAAGGGTAGCATGTTTCTCTGTGTTTCTGCTTTGAGAAATCCTAATTTTCTCTGGCTTTAAGTCCTTCCTTTCTTCATCAAATTTGTTGCACCATTTCCCCAGCTAGAGAAGATGAGAGAGATTCCTTTTACAAGCAGTAAAACTGCTTATCCACTTTTCTTGGAGATTTCTTGTAGAACTCTCCTTCTCCAGTCACCAAATACTCTGTTAGGAATGAAGAGGAGGTAGCTATTAGATCTTGACATGTGAACTGGCAATACAGAATGCTGTATCTTGCCCCGTTACTCACTTTAGTATAGCTTGCATGTACCTGCATACCTGCATATTGGCCAGCAGCAGCTGTTGGTATTTCTTGGGTTGATCATCTTAAAATTCTTTGACCTTCTAAAAGTGTGTGTATATGTGTGTGTATTCTTAATCAGGTTGGTGAAAGCTGAAGAGTTCAAAAAATCTGGGTCAGTCAGTACAGAAAGATTTAAAAAAGGAGTAACTTAGGTCCTTCAGAAAAATTTGGCTGATGGACTTTAATTAAACTCCTAGGGTTGGAAGCAAACCAGTAAGAAAGCAGGGAAATTTAAGTTAAAGCTTAACTTCTAGGTTTTTTGCATATAAATCATCCAGCAGCTGGTGATATTTGCAAAAGCACAAGAGACTGTCTTCTAGTATTCCCTTTGATTTTATTTTCCCCCTGTTGGCTTTATTATTCCCAAGGTGTAGCATTAAATATAATTTCAGAGGCCATGTGTGTCCTTAACTTCTCTGTCCCATCTCTATGGTACATGTGTTCATATATGTATACATATATGTGTAATATATAGCTTTGTTCACTGAGGCATTGGTACAGCATTTGTAGGACTAAGTAAATTTTTTGGTTGTTTTTTTTTTTTCCCCAGATGAGCTACATCATTTCTGAAAATACCTCTGAAATTCCCACTTCTGTGACTTTGAGCCTTAGCCAGGTAGAATAGTAATAACAGAATCATGGCCAGTGGTGCCATAAATTTTGACTAAAGTATCAGGCAAGAAGTCTGATTTCTGTTTGTACTGTTGCTAGAGATATTTATGCAGGGCTGGTCTTTCAGCAAGTGTGATTATTTTCAGAGAGGCCCTCTCTCCATTCTTGCTTTAGAATGTGCTGAGGATGTGTGTGGAGAACAGCACCTGACAAACAGCAGCCAGACAGAAGGAATAAAATCCCTTGGGAATGAGACTTCTTTTTATGGCCATTTTTTCACTTCTAGGGCCACTTGAAAAATATTGTTCTTCAGGTCGATCTTGTTCCTAGATCCCTGGGTTAGCATTTGGGTGCCTGCCATTTTCCCAGACCAAGAAGCTACTGAAGACTTAAGCTTTTCCAGTAGGAAAGTATGCAAGTACATACTTTGCAGCACCAGACACTATTGAAAGAATAATGGACCCTTCCCACATTCAGCTCCATTCTTCTTGCACACACTCCCAGACCTCTGGAGCCACTGTGCCAGCAAATGATTACATTCTGTTTTTCTTTGTAACTCTTCCTAAACAAAACGTTAATTGAGACATTGATTTATACAATTCAGATTCCTGTGTTAAGTCGGCATACTTAAAAGTAGCCTTTGGCTATTGAGGGGATAGATCAGTGAGACAAATTGCTGCTTGCTGGTATGTTTTTCTATATCTTACCCTTTGAGAAAATAGTATATATTTCATGTTTTAGGAATATGTCCTTAGCATGTGTTTGGTTTAGATGTACCCCGTTGTAGTGTAGCTTTAGAACACAGGATTCTATGTTTTCTGATTTACATTGTTATATGAAGGAAGCATACTGAAAAAAACCAGACTTTAGCATTTTTTTATATGTCCTTGGTATTTGTTTGAAAAAAAGTGTTGCAGTACTAGGGATATTATATAGATTCCAGGCCTTGATGTGTGGTAGGGGCGACCACATGCTTGGGGGTAAAAAATTACTTCTGTCCTACACAACTGTTGAATTAAGGGGTTTGCAGAAAAGTTGTCTGACCTTATTTTTTCCTAATCTGTTCTTCTCTTCAAAAAAAAATAGAAGTGTTAACCTGTTTGTTGTAGAGAACCATTAAAATAAGCAACCTTTGTGTTTACAGAGGAAGAGTTCTTTGAGAGATCTGGTGCTGGAAGGGATAATCTTCATACGAATTAGTGTGTTATCACCTGTTTGCCTTAAGAATGCCTTGTAATTTGTACACAAAGAGATCTCACCTCTGTACTTGAATTTGACCTTGAGAAATCCACTTAATGTTAGTGTCTCATACTTTCTTTGCTTTTTAAAATGAATGCAATATTACTTTCCTGTCTCATAGAGGCATAACTCAGGAACATTTATGTCAGTAGTATAAATGTAAAATGCTGCTCTGTTGGCTTTCCCACACTTTGAGTCAGAGTAGTACTTGTTAAAATGACCTGCAGGAAGCAGCTGATCTAACACTGCATCCAGCCTGAACCACAGGTCATGTTTGAACACAGATTTTCAGTTTCAGCTCTTGTATTTTTTCATGTCAGATGCCTGTAGTATTTGTTATTGTGTAGTGTATTGTGTGTTACATTCTTATGCACTGCTGTTCTTACCACTCCACTGTCTCTAATGTACTAATGTACTCTAATGTCTCTAATGTTTTCAATGTACTAATTCTCCTTTTATTTTTCTACAAAGGCACTGGGCATGCAGTGAAAAATTAAATATATTTTCTTTTGCATTAACAAGCCACTCCTTCTGGGTGTGCAGGAATTTGTAGCTAGGTGGGTGACTCCTTGCATGCATACAAAGTGGTTTTGCAGATGCTGACTAGAGTCTGGCAGGGCCAAGCGATGCCCCTGAGCTGACACCCACATGCTGCCAGGGCCGGCACTGGCTGGGCAGAGCTGCCCTGGGGTTGTGCATCCTGAGGAAAGACCATAAGGATTTCTTGGAAGAAGCCAGTCCTGCTGCAAAAACAATTGTATCATCAGGGCTTTGTCAGGTCCATATTGTTCTGCATAAAGGAGAAAAAGTGATGTTTATGATTCCTCAATCCTTGCATTTGTTTACTGCTCTCTGCTTCCAGTTTGGCCACCTGATGGCAGCTTTTAAATTCTGTGGTGTGAACTGCAGTTTTGTTACCCTTATGTACAGCTTTGATCAGCACTTTCAGGATCCAGCAGAATACAAATATCAAACAAGAGTATAATCTTCTGTAGTTCTTCAAATAGTTTATTTTGACGGTAGGAAAGTAATTCTCTTTAGAAGATGATCACTCCAAAGACTAACTGCTTTCGTTTCTCCTAAACATTTTAAAAACATGACAGATATTTCTGCAAGCAATCTATGGTAAAACATCTTCCAAGTTGATGTGGGCAGCTGTGTATGATCTACTTCTTCACTTTTTTTAGTGACAGTTTTATCCATAAACGGAAAGAGTGACTGTTTTCTGAATGACAGGTTATGGTAATGAAACAAAGTGGTACTGCCCTACTAAATAGTGGCCTCATAAAGGTTATGTGCACAAACACAGTTATAATGAACCTGTAAATCAAGAATGCCACAAACAGCAGAAATGTGAGACTCCAGAGCTGAAATAACCTTGCGGTTCAGTGCCTGCAAAGAAATCTGTTACTTTACCTGCTCCTTCATTTCTGTGTTGTGAAATTCTAGCTGATTGATTCCCCATCTCAGAGGCAGTGGATGAAAGGATATGAACTTGTCAATATAAGAAAGGTGTCTAGTACTGAATATGAGTGATAGAAAGATCATTGCAAAGTGCAGCACAATAATTTAAAAGTTCGTTTTACTTTGACACTCTGTGCTTTGACTTCTTAATTTTCCTACATGAAAACATGTGTTCACAGTGCAAGTGACTCACAGGTTCCAGTCAAGACTTCTGGAAGGCTCCATTCTGCTACCTGCCATATATCCACTGCTGATTTCACTGCTCTTCTAATGGCAATAAAAAAATTGACCATGAGTGTTAATTCATGTCTCAGTGGAAATATCCCGAGTCTTAGGTATCTTAGGATACAGCTGTTTCCTAAGTTTTAGATACACTGACTGTGAATGTTTTTATCATTGGGCAGTACCTGAAAAGTTATTGTATGGTGAAGACGTGAAAGCTGAACCAAATTGTTCATCATCCAAGAGCTTGAAATGAGCAGGGGTTTTGGGAAGGTGATGTGAGGCCACCACCAGCTGTGTGCTGTGCACACAGGAGAGTTAAGGAGAACTGCAGTGTACACAACAGAAGGATGTTGTGGCTGTGTCTTTGCAAAGGCTGGTCTGACTTCTCTGTGTAAGTTTGCTTGTCAGAATTGTTGATCCCTGCTTGCTGGGTGGTGCATGCATAGGGAGAATTAGATGAGGTTATAAAGAGCAGAAAAATTTATGAGCTTCAGAAGTATTCATTCATTCAAGGTAGGCACTGACTTGAACTTGTACGTTGTCTCTAAGAGTGAATAATATCTTATTTACACTCACAGTTGAATGTTCCTTCCCAAAATTCTGGGATGTTTTGGCTTTTAAATCTACCATGAGGAAGGACAAGCAATGTCTGTACTCATTGGGATCAAAATGCAATGGGGAAAAAAGGTGTATGAGAGCCCATTCTTAGTAGTCCTGTTTGTTACTTTGAACAAAATGTCACCCTCCCTGCCACTGTTTGTGTCCTGAAAAGAATCCATTGTTCACATCCCTGAGAAGCTCATGTTGTCACCCTGTTGAATAGTAAGACCCGAAATTAAGAGTTACCAAAAAGCAAGAAGCCAGTGTTCTGTTGTTACTTGATCATAGTGAGCTTATTTGCTAAGCTAAGATTTTGACCACTTAGGGGTTTTTAGGATTCTGAGTACTGTTCATTAATGTAGTTATTTCATTGCTGTATGACAGCATGTTTTTGTGCACTGCTGTCAGTCCTCGAATTGTTTGAAAATGAGAGGTGTTTCTCCAGAAACACCAGTTGCCAGAAGTAGAACTGTAGTATGGTTTGTACTTCCAGAAATTCCTTCATGGCTTCAGTTTGTGTTTGATTTTTGGCTGGTTTGCAAAAATATATGATCCAATCGATCCAGTCATGTTTTTAATTGAAAACATGCCTAGTTTGTGTATATTAAAAAAGGATCATTTGCATGTAGGGAAGAGCCCATGAAAGTGTGTTTGAGAATTCGTACTTGCATCTGGCATAGAAAAAGTTTAGGCAATTATTTTGTGTGTGTCCACTGGGTATTTTTTTCTTTTTTTATCAATGTATGTCAGAGGTCTGAACACAAATAAAGCATGCTATGCAGACTAATTAAATCAATGCCTCTGTGGAAGCAATTTAGTTTCTGGAATTGCTCTTCTGAATCTGAGATATAAACAAAACCCTAGTTATTTTTATATCATTTCCCTTTGCCTTATGTACGTGATTCTGGAAGTTGAAGAGTTATATGTTTATGCCTCTCTTTACAGCAGAATATTTGTGTGGCTGAATTTTTATTGAAGCATAATCCTGGTTTCCCTTAAGCTGAGTAAGACTGCTGTACAGTGGGAACACACATTAATTTGAGTTCCTGTGAAAGGCTGTTCACGTTAAAGCTGTCAAAGCAGAAAATTGTCCTCAAGTATTTTTTCATTAAGAGTTGTTTGCTGCTTTGTTTTTGTAGAAACAGCTGCTTCAGCCACAGAAAGTAAATGGGGAGCCTTTCCTGAAAGAAGGGTGTGCAAAGAACAGTGTTTAGGGTATGGACTCTTACTGTCCCTCCTTCTTCCTTCTCAACCTACCTAGGGATGATACAGGTACCACTGCATTTTGTTCTGTCTCCAGAGACTCCTTTTTTTTCCTGAGATTGGCTTCAGTTTGTTGTTTCTTGGTTGTTGTAGTTTCCTCACAAACTATGACCTTGTTGTGCTGGTTCCTTTAAAATGTAGAACACAGATATTACGTGTGTTAAAAGTATAGAGTGTAAAGGACTGTACACTTAAAGATATGGTCCATGTTCCCATTAAATGTGCAATTCCATCTCTTCAGCTATTTTCTAGCAAAGTCCAATATAATAATAAAATCTATTTGTGGAGAATGCAGCTTCTGTGGTGTGAAGAATCAGACCCACCTCTTCTGTTGCAGTGTTATAACTCCCTTTTATTTTTAATAGTAAATTATTTTGAAAGCAGAGCCCAGAAGCATGGAATTTTTAGAAGCAAACTGGTCTTTTAGGGCTTCCTGTTAATTTTTGTTGTGCTTATTGCTTCTTACCTCTTTCTGTGTTTACTTTTTTTTAACTGTCTCTGCAAAAGAAGCCATTGTAGACTTGGGCCGTTTTTTATATTACTAGCATAGTCTAGAGGGTTAGCACAGGTCTTTAGAGTTACAGATTGGTTCTAATACATTTTTTTCTTTATAAACTAAGGGCACGAAATCTCTGTTATTGTATTTGAGCTTTGTGCTCATGCACTTGTTGACTGTTTTACAAGCCAGTAACGTAGTAGCCACAGGCTAGGAAGCTTGCCCAGAAATCTGGCATATTTAATTAGTGCTAGTAAACAAGCAGAGTTTCAAATTTAATTTTTCCTTCTTTAATTCCTATAAACCTCAAGCCATTTAAAACTTAATTTTGACACTAGTTTCATTTATGCAGTTGGATAATACTGAAACAGTCTACAACCACAGACAGAATGGTCCCAGTCTTTTCCAAGCAAGAAGGGAATAGAAGTCGTTTTGTTTTAATACTATTGATGTAAATTGTAAATGATAATCTTCAGGTCATACACTACCCATTTGATTTTTCTTTCTGTTAGGCTAAATGTTTCAAGATGAGGCAGTTGTCCTACCACGAGTTTAGCCTTGCAAAGGACAGGGATTGGATTTGTTGCCACTCTGGTTTTTATACAGAGAGCTCTTCTAAGAGCAACTGATGGAACATCTGAGCTCTGGTACTTGCCATGGCCAGTTTATTGCTTCTGGGATGTGAGGTTTAAACTCACTACCCCAGGTGGTATAAACAACAGAGGATTCAGTTGCTGTCTTCTCACTTGCTTTTCAATACCAGCTTGTGATCTGTGCTGAAAATGGTTCTTTATTGCTGCTTTCACTGTGAGGGACCACTGAAGTCTAGATTAATGACATTTCTTCTATCTATTTCGTCCTGAAGCCACTCTATCTCCAGACAGCTGTCATAGCAATAAAATATGTAGTAATTTTGGCCAAAACCTGGACTTCGTAACTGCAGCTAAAAATTTTAAAAATTCATATTGAAATTGTGAAAATACACAGATAAGCAGTGTTTTATTAGCTGTCCTGACAGCTTTTCTTTTAAGAATGTGGTTGGGGGTGGGGGTGTTGTTTGTTTGGGGTTTTTTGCCTACCTATTTATAAAGGCAGATCCCACTTTAGCATGTGATGAAGTAAGAAACTTCATTCTAGAGTGTGTGAAGTTTCTCAGTCAGCAGTAACTGTTCCAGAGAAGGAAGGAAATGTGCTCAACGTACCTTCTCACTGCATTGAATTCACCAGGATTTTCTTCTGCAGTATTCTGATTACTGTATGATCACTGTTCCAAAGAAGTAAAATTCTTCCAGCTCAATCTTAAGCTTTTATTCAGGTGCTACTAATGGGTGAAAGGTGAGAGAGATTCTTGGAAATCCAGCTCTGTCTTTAGTGCAGTGTATGTTTTCATTCATCTGGGCTTAATGCTATAGAACTCCAACTTTAGCATCCTAAAAGCATTTCAGTTGTAAGTTCGGTTTCTTGTAGTAATAAGAAGCAGCAATTTCTGTTATAGCTATTAACAAGTCTGGAAATTTTAAATCATGAGTAATCTGGTCTAACCAGAAACTAATCCAGTGTGGTTGTAACCACTGTAATTACTTGTTTGAAAAATGCAAATTTGGACTTTGGGTGGATGTTAAGGTCATCTTGTGGTAATGATTTTTTTTGTGTGTCTAGTCTTCTTTCCTTTTTTTTCCCACAATACTTATATTCATCATTCCATGGTATTTGTAATGGTGTTTTGTAAAATGCCAGTTAGCTATTAAAAGAAGTAATCATATAGTTCTTTTGGGCTGAAAAGATGGGTGATGTCCATCAGTGGCTTCAGTCTGACTTCAATTCTCCTTTGGCTTTCAATTCTGCTGTCACTCTGCAAAAAGGATGTTACACTTTATAATTTTAAGACATTCTTTTAACGAAGTTCTGTTTTGATTCTGTCAAAAATACTGGTTGATAAATTGTATAGGTTCTTTTAAACTAGAAAAGAGCGTAAGTATGTCTGTATTTCTTGTGTGATGTTCCAATCACCTGGGGTATTTTTTTACTGCAGAACTGGGCTGTACTCTAAAGCTGATGATGTTCCAAGCTCTGATGCCTCTCGCTGTCCTGAAATCCCGCGGCTCAAGGTTGATGCTGCCTTAAATCCCAGCTAGCCTGTCTCTGAGGATGTATCTGAATACACAGGCTGAGTCATGACTTCAATATAACCAAGTCAGGAAACCCCTCTGTTTTCCTGTTGGGAAGCAGGATTCATGAAGTCTGAGTGCTGATTCCTTAGCAGAATTTCCTCTAACATGTATTTTTCTTTTATGTGCCCTTTCAGCACTGCCAAGGTGTTGAGCAGCCTGTGCCCTGGCAGTAACAGCCAGGCTACCTCCACAGTGGCTGCAGAGCTAAATTCTGTGCCCACTTTAGTTTCTGCCTGAGATAAAACTGTTCTCATTACCTAATTAAATATTTGACACTTGCAGTTATTAGGATCTTGTCAGCATGAAGAGTGGTTACTGTGTCAAGTTCTAAAATGTCCAGGTTCCAGTGGAATTGAGGTGTGAGTAGATACAGTAGTAAAAGCTTATTGTGAATCAAAACTGAGGCAGAAGCAGTAGGTGCTAGGGGAAAATCAAAAAACCCCACAGGCCAAAGCATCAGCTAAGGAAGCTACAGACCCTCAAGGAGCAGGAACAAAGTATAATTTGCTTACAGTAAATGAAGGAAATTAGCATTGCCAGGTTTACGTGGGCTGGATTTGAGTAGATTTTGGTAATATAAACCATAACACTTAAATTTTTCCCATCTTTGGACTGAAAGCTCATGTCTTCTTGCTTTCTAGACTGTATGTTTTGGTGGGAGCCAGATGCTGCTTTGTCTAACATGTAGTCTTTTCTTTCTTCTCCACTTCTCCCTTCTAACCCTAATAACCTGCTATCAGGCTGTTGTCAGGTTGTTCTTCGGTCTGGTGAATTTAGCTGTTTTGAATGCAAATATGTTGTACAGAAGGACTCACAAACATGTACCTTCTATCATGAAGAGCCCATTTGCTTGTCAGGCAAAGATCCCAGCAAAGGGAAGTGAGTAATCAGCCTATGGCCTGTGCATAATGACAGGTTTAAAGAGAGATTTTTAATTTTAATAAACTGGCAGTGCAAAAGTAGGTGATTCTAAAGGGGTACCCGGACAGCAATTCACAGTGGGAAACCCAAGGATATGTGTGACAGCTTCCATTTGTTCTTCTCCTGGGCCCTGTGAAATGCAAGGGAAACACTTATGCTTATTTCATCTTTGGAGGGTTTTTTTGATTACACTTCTACTTGTAATTTAAGGTTGGGGAGGAAGAATTTCTTTTTGCCTATGGATTTTAGTAGCCCAAAGGTATGCCCTTACTTTAAATTTCCAAATTTTACAGATCGTATATTCTAAGTAGGACCCACCTCACCTGGAAGGTGCAGGTCTTTAGAGCCTTGTCAGGCAAGGCTCACACTGGTGAGTAGTTTTGTTTGCCTTCGAGTTCAGGCCACTGGAATGAAGAAATTGTGTCAGCCTTGCTGTGTTTAAGCTATATATTGCTAGTGACCTTCAGCTTTGACCTAGTATTCAGTTTCACTGTTTCTCATGCATTTACTGTAATTATTTGATTTAAAAAAATATATCATATGTCTACTGCTTAGCCCTTCGGGAACTGATGTAGGAGGGATCAGCAGGAGCTGCTGTTCTTCAGTAGCCTCTATACAATCCTCCAGCTTCAGTTGTTTTCTTAAAACTTGTTCCTCTGATGTGTTGTCATCCTTTCAACCCTGATGATTTTAGGAAACAATTATTTATTAACATGAATTTCCATGAAGTAGGAAGCAAAATGAACTGAAAATTGAAAATTATTAGAGTTGCCAGGTGCAGACTTTTAGTTCTTTCTCCTTCTTCAGCAAAGAAAGCATTTCCCAAAGCTCGATTAAATCTCTTAAATCACAGTTTAGCCCAGCATAAGAAAAATAAGCTCAAACACCAGATCTGAACCTAAATGACTAAGCCATGTCCCGTTGTGTTGGAATTGAATTGGTTATAGCACACAATAATCTACTTTATTGTCATCCTGGCCTTAACTGTAGCATAAGATGATTACATTGAATGTGTATAATAATAAGGCTTACACTTTGTATATAGCCCTTTAAATATTTTGGCAGACCATAGAAAGAACCTTTACGTGCAAGGCTTGATTAATCCTTTTCCTCTGTGTTTAGAACAAGTAGCTGCCAGAGCTCAAGGGTAAAACCTATTAATAATGTCTCTGGCAGTCCCCGCCCTCCTTCACAGTGTATTCTCTTCTGTTCACACCAAACTCCAGGCTTATTATCATTTTGGTCTCTCTCTTTTGCTTTCCCAGTTTCTACATAGCAATCAGGGTATTCCAGCAGAATAGTATCTAGTATAAAAGTGTCTAGTATAAAATATTTGCATGAACTCTGTTTTTCCAGTGACAAGGAAAAAGAAAAGGGGTGGTAGTGTTGTGGGCAGCCTGGCCCCTGGGTTATTTCCTACAGCTGTTCACACTCAGTTTGGTAGAGAAGACCCTTAGAAAGATTTTTAGGGAAGTGCTTTCATGGGCAGCTGTGTCTGGTGAGCTCCCAGGGGGATGCACGTGCATCCAGCAACTGTGGCTGCGCAGCCCCCAGGGAGCACTACTCTGACTTGGGGTGGGTGAGGAATTACTGTTGTTCTCCTTTTCATATGGGGAAGCTGAAGCAGGATGAAGAAAAATATTTTTAATAGATTCATGTGATGAAGGGGCTGCGCAGCCATTGGTACCCTTGCTCTTCAGCATCGAAGTCGAAAGAGATGTTAAAACACGGTGTTGTTGCCAAGAAAATGACTCTTTCTACAGGGAGGTCACACTGGCTTGTTGTAGACCATTGTTGACCTTGAGCAAATATTACTCCTGGGTTCTGACTGCTAACCTATACTCTTTATACTAGAGAAAATGATTTAATCTTTGGCTTTCAATGGAAGTTAGTTCCTTTACCAAAAAGTTTTCAGCATGTTTTTGTCAGAAGTAGGTTCAGAGTTTGTATTATAGTCTCATGGGTATATTAATAACATAATACAACAAAGAAAAATGGCATGTGGTGAAGGTTTTAAGTGAAAAATATTTATTATTCAGAAGGCTTTCAAGCAACTTAGGTCACTAGATCAATAAAACATTTTCATTTGGAAAGTACTTCCCATTCCTGGTGCAGTGTCTCTTTAGCAGCAGCAGCAGCTGTGAGGATGGATGGTGGGTAGTTGTTACCCGAACTGCAGTGGCTTCTCCTCCCTTGCAAGATCCTCAATGGACCAAAGCACATCTTGCCCTCCTGTCTTTTTAAATAAGGTTGTTAGAAAACTGGAGGAAAGGAAACAGTGAGGGGGTGCCCCTGAGCAGGGTAACAGAGGTCAGGGTCATCCGGGTCTCATGGCACATGTTGGGAGACATCTCATAGTAGCCTATGCCGTCTTGAACTCTTGGGGTCCCATTGCCGAGGGGTTCCTCAGCCAGAACTGAAGCAGTCCCACCCAAGAAGCAGCATCCTCCGATTCCCCTCTGCCCTCCCTCCTCTGCAGCGGCGGTCGGGGGGCGCGGGGGGAGCCCCGGCCGGCGCCGCCACCGGAGCTCTGCAGCCCAGAGGTGGCAGCATTTCACCGGTGGGCAAAGGAGCCCCGGCACACAGTGGGGACATTCATTTGGCTAAGTGCTTTGGGATCTTTTTGGCCAAAAGCACTGGGTAAAAAAAAAAAAAAAAAAAAAAAAAATTTAAGGTCATAAGGTGTCTGGGATTTTTGAAGAGCCAGTGTAACAGTGGTCTTTTATTATTAGTGCGTTTACAGCCAAGAGCTGTCCCGTAAATGAGCAATGCGATTTAGGGATTATTTTTTTTTCCTTTAAAAGCAGGAATGCTTGAGACATTAAAGGTGGTCTGGCAGCTTTTGCTGTGAGACTTCTCTTCATGTTGATCTGTACACTGGCTTTGTATCAACACGAGAGCACCACGTTTTTGCAGACAGGCAGGGGTCAGCACTGTGTTTGAACTGGACCGCACGCTGCTTCATGCAAGAGCACGGTTCATGGTGTGGGGGATAGAAGAATGTGATAGAGTGTTTGGCTATATGGGCTATGTGAGCTACATGCTATTAGTTAGAAAAGATGCAAGTGTGGAATGCATAGTTTGCACTTAGCATGCTATTATTTATTTACTTTGGAAGGACAGGGGGGAATATGAACTAATACCTGTGAGCCCACGGTGGAGGTAATTCAGGCATAGGTTTAGGAGTCAGGTTAATAGCAGGTATGATTAGATTTTTATTGTGTCATTGCTTGGATTAGTGTTAGAGTATGGACAGGCTCAGGTCCTTGAGCTCATTTAAAGACCTTCATATTTTCCGTCAGCAGCTGTATGACGTTAGGGAAAGGGAGGCCATGGGATTTCTCTTTCTCAGCTAGTTTATTTGTGAGGTGGTGAGGTTAATGTGGCAATATCCCATGCTTAGTAGAGAGGCTTTTTGGCTTTAAGCATTGTGTGTGCTCCCTTCAGATTTATGATTTTGACCCCAGCCTGGCATTATCACACTGTCAGTGGGAGTATGGAGCTGGTTAGAACCTCTAGCTCTTGCTAGTAATCTCTCTTAATTACTTTACAGTTGAAACAATTGTCCGACTTCTTGCCTTTAAACAAGGGAAGTTTGCTCTATCAGTGGTTGATTTCCCTGAGGGAGGAAATCCTGAGGGGGGTTATCAGGGAAAGAAAAGCTCTGGGCTCCACTTTCAAAGCAATGCCATGTATGAAGCATGCATCAATCCTGTTAGCACTGCTTATTATTTCACAATGGCGTGTCAGGAATTACAGCCACAGACTTTTCTAAGGACTCTTGCAGACCTTTATGCACTCTCATCCTGAGTCAGGATTTTGTGGAATTATGTGCTAATAAAAGCTAATTTTACACATTAAATTGCATTCTTTGAAATTGCTCTTTTAATTGCTGATGTTTCCCTGACTTCTCCACAGATCTCTCCTAGCCTTCTCATTGTCGACTTTCTGCCAGGGAGCCCTCCATGCCTCATCATTAGGAATAAAATCTGCCTTCAGTTAACACACAGAGCTTATAACTGGGAGCAGCCCCCTCCCTTGCATGGGAGCACAGACAGTAATAGATACTATAGTGGCAGCACCGAAGGGAGTTTTACCGTGTATTTTAATGACTTGTGCTTGATTACATTTGCTAGATTGAACCAAAGTTCATTTAGTAATTGGTATGATTCTTATAGGGTACACATTTGACATTCCTCCCTCATTAAAGAGCTCCCACAATGGCTATTGCAACTTTCATCTCAAGGGTGACCCTCTCAGATACATATCCAGTCTTTTTCTTTTGATAAACCACCCAACCCGGCATTCATTAGCACTTAACCATCTGCAGCCAGCCCCTCCTAGTACCTTCTCCCTTGCTTTGATGATATAATTAAAAGCCTTCTGTATTATCTCTCTCAGAGCAATAAGTCTAGGTGCATCAGCTCCTGCATTGTTTGTTATTTGATTCTCTCTGTATCAGCTGTTCTTGCGATGGGCTCATTTTTCATATGTTGTAAAGATTAGCTGATGGAGTGGGACATCAGAGGCATGAGACAGGAGTGTGGCTCTCGATATTAGTAACCAGATGCTCATTTGAAATGGTGATGGGGTTTGCTGTTATCTGTTAGATTATTTGGCTCCTTTGCTTTTACCTGAAGATAAACTGGTTTAAGCACTAGTCATAGAAAATGAGCATCATCTTTAGTGGCTTGTTATGATAGAGTGCTCTTATCAGTCTGGTTTAGTGTGGCTATTTTCTCCTTGAGCCTGGTTTACAGAAATCACAGCTTTGTTTATGTATGTGCCCAAACTTGCCTGTTTGACCTTTGAAGCTGTGATTATAATATTAATCTATGGGACTATTCTGTTGCAAATCACTTAGGTGGTCTGTATTTCAGAGGATTTCATTGTGGGACCTCCCTCTTGTCCAGCATGATGTTCCATTATTGTTAGTATATTCTACACTGAAAGCTAACTCAGACTGGTGTTTCAGTACATCTTGTTGTCTGGCTGCTTTTTTGTGGGGGTTTTTTTGTGTGTGTGATGGAGGAGCTGGGATAGACTGTGCTGCTATTTGTCCACTTGCACTGATTTTGTATAACTTTATAACAAAGTTGCTTAGCTACAGAAAAACTTGGTACAATGCTTGCATGCAGATACAAACTTCAGCCTACAAATCCTCAGTGTCCTGTGGTGTAGCTAAATAGCATTATTCCAGTTTGCAGGTGGGGAGACTGCATGTGTCAGAGCCACACAGACACTGGCGACAGAACCAGCATTTACTGGGGAGTTCCTATTCTACACCCTTGCTTGATGCCTAGCCCCTGCTGTAGCCTTCCTCTGCCTGGTGTTTAAGGGGGTTGTATGAAAGATCTCAAATAGGAAGAGAAAAAAACTGGCATTCTGGCACTAAAGAAATTTTGTCTTGTTTGACATCTTCAGGTTAAGAATTGGATTTTTTTTTCCCTCCAATTTTTGCCTCTCTTTCCTATGTTCCATCTGTTTCCCTATTTTTACATATTTATTGCCTTGTTCCATTGATTTGTTAATTTTCCCAGTATGCTATTATATTCATTACATAAATACAAAGGAACCCTTGTCAGAGAAGATAGGAAATTTCTCCCTCTCATACATACACAAAATGTGGAAACCATTCTCAGGATTCAGAGCAGGAAGGAATCTGCTGACTTCCAGCAAGATCTCATTAAAATTAGTGGATTCCCTATCCTCTTTGCATAAGGAACATTGCTATTTGGGCTGCCTTCCACAGCAACATCTGTGCCACTGATAACATCAGTACTGTAGCATTGCTAGGTGAGCTCATGTTTTGTTAATGAAGTAATCTACTGAAAGTGCATATATCATTTTCTAGTACCACATACTTCACTGCAAAGTGTTGTACTACTATTATAGGAGCTTTCCTTTGCAAATGAGACTTAAAGAATTTTGTTGTAGTCAAAAATATGCGTAGCTTCAATGGCATGCCTGAGAAATGCCACATAAGTCATGAAATGTTAAGACTTAAATACTTTGGTAGTTCAAGGCATTAATTGAGAAATGCACTGAAAAATGGCTTACTAGAACACCTGATGTTCTTGGTAGTTTTGGTGTTACTAAATATTTGGTGTGATAGTATTGGTTTACTATAGATATATTTATACACACATACATATACATATATATGCCTAATTTGTGAGTGATCCTTCTGCTGAGCTAACTACATAATAAAAGTGATAATGATTACAAACATCTGACTTTAGCATGTTCTGGAATAAGCAAGCCAAGCTGGATAGAGTACACTGATAAAATATGTTCATTCAAACTTAATTATGAAATCCAAACATCAAAGGAAGAAAAATGAAAACAGAGACAATTTCAGGTGTGGATTGAAATTCCTCTCCTTAATAGCCTCTGACCGTGAGTGCAGTTACAGATGTCTTGAACAGCCAAGCGTAGTCCCTCACTGTTGTTGTGTTTTGTCTTTTTTAATCTGCAGGCTAAATATTCTTGTGGCTTTTCTGTCCTGAGAACTAGTGGCAAGTGTTCAGACAGCCAGAATGCTCACAGATGAGGCCACAGATCTGTGGAAGGGAAAGTAATACTGGCCTAACATATCTAACTGGTTTGAGTCAGGTTCCAAAAAGGGTTTCAATTATCCAAAAATAGGGAAAGCATGAAGAGAAGCAATAGAAGCAGTCAATGAGTCTTTATGATTTAAACTTTGTTCTTAAAATTTTTAAGCTACCAGAGATTCCTGAGGTTCTGAAACATTAACCTGCCAGTGCTCTGAAAGCAAAGACTTCCCTGTTTGCCATTGTTTGGCTTATGATGAGTGGGAGTTTTACTGATCTTTTCCACCTTACTGGGCTGGATAGCCAAATGCTTTGTAATTGAGCTATGGCAATCATTTGTAATGTGTAGTGTAGGAAAGGTGAGCAGACCCCATCTCCTTCCCCTCTTCCCCTCCAGGAAGTGTTGGGGAAAATACAGTAGTGTTGTTGTGTTTGCTAGCAGAACATGCCCAGCCTTGCATATATATTAAGGCAGGCACTTAGCCAGAAGCTTTGAATTATTGTACCCTGACATTACCCACTGTAACTTTTAGCACTCTGGGCCCATTACTTTGGCTTCCTGCCCAGTAATGTGCAATTTCCACTTACATGAGAAGATGTAGCAGGAGTAATGACTCCTTGGAGGAGGTGTTTTCATTTGCAACAAATCAGCCCAGGGCCAGCAGGTGTAAGTTTGTAGACACAGCCCAATAATGGCAGCCTGAGCTCTTCTCTTCCGGCAATCCAACAGTGGATGGAAAGAAAAGACCTTTGCACACTTGTCCTTATCCCCTGACCTCATTGCCAAGTCAAGTTCTTGTAAACAGCCATGCAAAAGTCCCATGATTTCCCTCTTTCATTCTTTTCCAGGCATCCCAGAATGCACATCAGAACAGGACTGATGGATGCCCATCTCTACTGTCTGAAGAAATATGTGGTAGACTTCCTGGTAGAAAACAGGTAAGAAACCAAGCAACACACAAGGCAGTAGCAAGTGTTTGCTTTGACATATGGTTTACACCAGAGCTTTTAAAGGAAGATTTTTTATCCCCCATTAAATTAGCTAGCATAAAATCTAAACATAAGACAAAACTAGTTTTCAAAATACTTTAACTATACTAAAAGGAATGCCAAGCATTATGTCTGAGTTTCTTGTTAGGATCTTTTTGAAAAAAAAAAAAAACACCCCCACACAAGTGAACACTAACATTTTTGTCTCTTATGCATCCCTTCTTTTTCTAATGTATCGGTTCTTTTTGGCTGCTCATTTTACCAGGGCTTCCCCATTGTTAGGCTTGTGAATACATTTCTGACCTTTGATTTCCCCCACCACAGTCTGTTTTGGTCTTTGCAATCACCTTCCCTCTGCCCCTTCACATCCACCACCACTGCAGGTGGGCTATCTCTATAGCATCCTATGTTTTTAGCTTGTGATATTAGCTTGTCAAAACTCTGAGACCACCCACTGAGAGTAAGAAAAACATCCATTTATGGAAGTGGAGAAGGATCTTAGCTATAATATTTCATGAAACAGACAAAAAAAACTCCTGTTTGTCTTAAAAAAACAAACAAATGAACACTCCCCCTCACAGTAAGTAGTTCAGTTTTGGAATGATGTCCTGTTCCTAGACTTTTTATAGCCCTCTCATGCCCATTACATATACTGAATGCTCACTGAGTTCTCAAGAGTTTTTCTCCCCTTTTAAGTAACATAAAAGATACAGGGGCTAAGTGTTGTGTTCATAGTACATTTTCTTAGCAGATAAACTGACATGTGAAAAAACATTGAGAGTGGGAGATTTATGTTAGTCTTGACCATGTACAAATCTGGTGATACAGCTGGATAAATGCTTGAAGGAGCTCTTCCAGAATAAGGGTCTGTGAGCGAGTTAAAATTAAGTGGAAGATCTGTGTTAACCCCAAGGGCAGTTTCTTACCATGCATAAGAATAAGGCTTATCCAATACTTTGGCTGGTTCACGGGGGCATTGTACAAGTTATTTTGGTTCCCACTGTACAGAAAGGTGTGAAAGGTGAGAAAGCTTCAGAAGCAGCAAATGCTTAAAAGCTGGAATAAACCATTTATTAAATGTATTTTAGAAAGTTGGTGAGGGTTTGGAATTCTTGTGCTTCCTGTGGTAGCATGAAGCAGTGTTTACAACTTTCTTTTGTCATAATACAGCATGTAGGACTCATTTCTTGAAATCCTAGCACCTAGTTTTGCTGGGATTAGACATTTCTGGAATATTAGACATTTCACACATTCAGTTATTTTTCCCTGGTGTTTCATTCAGTTTTGAATTTAAATCTGTGGGACAAGGATGGTCTTTGTCAGACATGTCACTCAGAGGTCTCTCTGAGTAAATAGCAGTAACTTCAGATTTCAAGGCTATATGCTATTTCAGTGGAAACTGGTGAGATCTTTGACTTTGTCAGTCAGGATTTTACCTTGTATTAACCAAAGCCAGTAGAGTGAAATTCTGCTCTGAACTCTTCCAGTTTCCCCCAGATCCTCATAGAACAAGTCTACTGACTTTTTGCAAGTATGACCAACTGGGGTTTTTTTGTTGTTTTCTATAGAGAGGTTATTCTCTGTCTTCACTATTTTTTGAAGCTGTGCTGCTTTTCTGTGACACTTCCATGACAAATAGATCATTACAGCAGTTAGGCAGCGTTTCTTAGGACCTGATAGCAACATCTGGCTTACTAATGGTAGGTAGCTGCTTCATTCTCTTTATTAACACAAATGCTGCTTATTCAGTCAATTGAGAGAGTCAATTGCAAGTAATGTGCTTAACTGGCAAATCTGTGAATGGGACTTTTGCCACGAGGAATAACTTCAGCTTTCAGACTTCTGGCACTGGTGGGCCTTTTCAGCTTGTTTTTCTTCTCTGAGGAAGGGGAGGACAGTGCATACCCAAAGATCTTTCCATTTTTGGCTGCAATATGCCAAGACTTTAGAAAGACTCTGGGGATTTTTTTTTTGCCTCAGAAGGACTGACATCTACATAATTGTTTGGATTTAAGGATTCTTTTTAAAACTTTGGTTTTTAGTCTAGAGAGAACCTACAGTAAGATTTTGCCTCTCTGCAATTCTGCACCGGGACTGGAGAAGCTCAGATGCCTTGTTTAAGTTGTGCGTGTTTAAAACTAACAGCAGGGACTGAAGGGAACAGTGAAGCTCTTGTATGGTGCCAGGAAGTACTGACACAGTGTACTTCCTCAATATTACAATATTTACATTGTGTTAATATTTTAACAGCGGGGATTTGATGGCAGGCAGAACACCTTTTTTCATTGTTTGTAGCTCAGTGAAGAATTTACATTTTTTCAAATGTTTTATTGACATACAAAACTTGAAAAGATGTTGCCCAGCAGTAAAAAATTCAGATGCTACAATTGGCTTTTGTAGAAGAAAATTATGATTACTTCCAGGTTGAAGTATTATGTGAAAACTTAATGTGGTTATCTGTATGAGATCTGTTTCTTCTTCAGTGAGTCCCACCTTAGCTGCAAAGATATGGCAAGAACAAGTTCTGCCTGGATGAATCTAGTTTGTTTATAGCTGTACCTGTAAGAGTAAATTGCATTCAGGTTAATATATGTGTTGTAGGTAAAGTACAAAGTCACTAATATGAAAACAGGGAAAAGAGAACATGAAATGGCTAAACCTTGGTTCTGTCTAAGTATATAAATCTTGCTTTAGGATTTGTAACAACTTTGTTGTGTGGCAGCTTTGGAAAAAGGCTGAATATTCAGCTCCAAGATGAAGTCATGATACCAAAGGTTTTTTTTATCAGCTTTATCACCGTCTTGTTTTGTGGTACTAGACAGATCCTTTGATTTTTCTATGCACTTGTTTTCTCTTCTGGGTGGGATTGTTTGGAAAATAATCAGTATTTGTTTGGCAGCAGTGAGATTCTATGATGAGGGATGTTAGGAGAGGTCAAAATACTGTTTGGTAGCCTGTAACTCAGTTTGTAGTCCTTTAATACATTTTTATGAACTATTTTAAAAGGCCTGAATTTATGATTATCCTGCCTGAAGTTTTATTACACTATAGCAAATCAAATTCTTGAGTTTTAAAAGGCAGAACTTGCTAGTGCCTTTGAATAAAAGTCAGAGGAAATATTCTGTTTATTAGAACCCCCTCAAATATGTATGTCCAGACAAAAATAAAAAATACCATGCCCCTAATGTAACTTAAACCTGGGGAATTTGTTTTTCAGGAATGAAACTGCTTTTTCTTTCCTCTCCTAGGAGGAAAAAATGCATTTTGGCAGTTAAATCTCCATCTATCACTCATCCAGTAGTTCTACACTGGAACCTAGTGAAATCAAGTGTGCAAGGGTCCTACCCTCTCCAAATTTACCAAGCTCAAATGATTGTGGTTCCATGCTGGCTTGGGCAACAGCTGAAGAAATTCTTGCCCATAGTTGTTTATTTCCTACCACTGCAATTAGTTCCTTCTCTTCTTTCCATACTTCTGCTTCACCAGGGTAGGTTAATTAAAAAGTGCTCTTTAATCAGCTGCAGTGCACTGGCAGCCTCTGCACAAGGATGCCAGTGTGAGATTGGGAGCTCTGCCCTCGGATGAACGTCTCCATCCTTGTGTCTGGGTGTCTTCTGGGTCTGTCCACATAATTCACAAGAGGTCTCAGACCATACCCTGCTACCAGCTGGATTTATCCTGTCTGAACAGGAACTGTGACCTCAGTATGAAGCACCTCTTGTTTGGGCTGAATTTTCTGGTGGTGGTTAAATAAACCCTGGGGTTTATTTCAGCAGAGGCCTTAGATTCTTCACCAGGTTCCTGTCTTCATCAGTGAAATTAGAATAGCTGAGGTTGGTCTTGGTAGAGAGTTGTATCACACCTCCACATCGGAGGGAAGTCAGTTAAAAATATGAGCTCTTTGTATTTAGGTGAGAGCTTTCCTTTCCTCAGCATTTCCTCTTTCAGAGCAAAGCCAGCCCGGGGATCACATAGGTGCCGCGCTTCGTAGTGTGGGAAGACAGGCAAGCACAGGCCGTGTGTGCTGCTGGAGCTGCTCTGCCAGCACAGGGCAGGGATAGCTGAACACCTGCACCACATGATGAACTGCACAATATTGCTTTTCTTAAAACGATCATTCCACGCGCTGAGCCAGCAGCGAGACAGAAGCAGAGGCTGTAGCTGGCTGGGGGCACGGCTCCACCCCACAGCTGGCGGGCCTCACACCCCTGGGGCCCTGGAGTGGCAGCCAGCACAGTAGCCAGTCCCTTTTTTGGCACTCTCCTGAGTGCTAGGTTGGAATCCTGCCTTGCTGCTGCATTCAGAGCAGATGGAAGAAGAGAGTCCTTATTCCCTTTCCCCCGTGAACTTCATGTGTAGCAGAGGGCAGGATGTGGGCCTGTGCCGTGTGAGCCCTGCATGTTGCACAGACGTGCGCTGGTATTTCTGTGCTGTGTGCTGACACTTGGCTTACTAACAATCACAGCAAAGCTGCTACCAGGGGAAATGTGATCAAAGGGAAATTGCATGGTAGCTTGTGTTCTGTTTTTCCTGAAAATTTCTAAAGCTTTGGCCTGCTGAAATAAGATACCTAATTTAGGGGAAGGCAGAGGGGAGATAGATTTAGAGCAACCCTTTTCCTTGTGAAGTTTTAACATGGAAAATTCAAACTTGCTTTGGAAATTTAAATCTTGAAGATATGTCTCTCTCTATGTCCTGTGAATATGCTTAAGAACATACGTAATATACATTTGTAATATATGTGTGCACGAATGGCATTGTGCCCAAAGTCAATTGTGCAGGTACAGATGGCAACATATGTTGTAAGAATTCTACCATGCTCACAGCTGAAACCTGTAGGCACATGGAGACCGCTGTTTTCACCCCTCATTGAGGTAGACCAGAAAGTTCAAAGTCAGATCAAGGCTGCCTAAAGCAAAGCAGTATGTGGTCATAATCAATGACATCCCCAAAATAATTATTCTCAAATTTCATCAGGGCAGAGCTTGTCAGGAATATACTAATCAAACCTTAGTTACAGGTTGGGCATACAAAAAGCCACATTTAAAAATACTAAATCGTAGCACTTGCCAATTAATGAGTGGCACAGCTGAGGCTCCCTGTGCAACTTTTTGTTTTTGTTTTTCCCACATATTATGGTACAGCCTCAGTTACGTGACTTTGTACCTTGTTTGCGGGGTCTTTTCCCTCTCTGTGACCATTGCTTCATTTATTGCCTGAGATGTTTACTGGAGATACTGTTCAGTATTGCACATAACTTCTGTAGTTCATGTGAAAGCCACCAGCCTTTTTCCCGTTTAAATCCTGGTCTGAAGATAGGCTAAATACTTTCCTTTTGGAAAGGTAAAAGTAAATACGTGCCTCTTGGTGCTCATCACTGATTCTGTAATGCCCATTAACTGTCTTTTCAGCACCTCTATGAGTGAAGCAGTGGTTTTCCCCCTTCTGAAAGTGGGAAACCAGGGTACACAAGAGCTGAGGTTTGAAGCATCTTTGTCTTAAGTATTCATTTTTCAGTTCTTAGGGAGGGAGCTCATAATGTTGAAATACAGGGAGCTCATAATGTTGAAAAAAATCTTTTCCATTTATGATAGCTGTTGCAGGGTGATAATCAGTGGCAACCTGCAAAAATTAGATTTATGTTCTACATTCAGCACCATCCATAAAATCCTCTGACAGAAGGGAATTACCAAAAAAAAAAAAAAAATCAGTTCTTCAGGCATCATTCATTTGCCTTACATCTTAGCAGTTCTTTTCTTCTCTTGCAACCCTCTGCCTTGTACATTTAACACACATGTTCTAACAAATGAGGCAGTCATTCTTTTGCCTCATTACACAAAGGTGATTCATCCCCAGGGCATAGTCCATCTTTGCATTGGGTAAAGAAGAGATTGAAATTGGGGAGAGAGGAAAAGTAGGTGTGTTTTTAAGGGTTGTATCATAATGTGAACACACAAGGTCTTAATTGAGTTGTAAGCAACATGCGTACAGCTTTTCTTGAGTGCCCAAACTGTTACCATGATATTCTTTAAGTGTCTGTATATATATTTATGTATGTGACACTTCTAGAATTAATCAGTGAGTCTGCTGTGACTCTTGCTAGTGGAGTAGCTGTTATCGACACAGATTTATCACCTTTCAGGTCAGCCACCAGAAGGAGATGGGATGCTCTAAACTTCAAAGAATATCCATCTCAGCATTTATAACCTTGGCCTGGAGCATACTCTGTATCTCTGCAGAACAGTGCATGAATACTTCAATTACCTTGCAGAAAAGAGAGAATGGAGCATGCCCAAGGTAGAAGGACTTCTACCTTTTAGAAGTAAAAAAACCCAAACCAAACACATCTCTTCCAAGCATGTGCAAACAGTGTTTTTTCAGACTTAACCTGATGCAGTATGGGCACTTTTCCTGTTTACAAATGTAATGCCCAGACGAAAAGACAACCCTGTGCTGTGCCAAATTCCAAGCATGGAAGTGCAAGAGCTTTTCAGCAGAGCAGATGAAATATTTTTAACATGGCCAAAACAAAGGGGTTTTTCCATAATTTTGTTCTTGGAAATAGCTGAGACATTTTTGACTTCGCTATCCAAAAAATAATCAGCTTGAGGGAAACACCTGGCATGAGTAATTTCAGCCAAAACAGTTACACTCTGGCAAAGTTTACAAACAGATGAAGACAGAAACTTAAAATAGGAAATTCCGGGCAATTTTTCTTTAGGCACCCTCGTTGCACTACCTCTGAATGTCGATGATTTCAGATTTGGTGGAGGCAGATGCCACTGTGTGTTAGCTCAGATGTTCTGGGTTCTCTGTTCTCCCGAGTGTCATGTGCACTTTGTGACATAAGAAGATCTTAAGACTTCATTTCTAAAGACTGTGTAGGCATATGTAAAACAAAATTGACAACACACATGTTCCTCCTATACATTAGGACATTTCACATACTTTTATGGTGTCCTTTCCCCTTTTTCCCCCACCCCTCCTCCTCCTAAAACCAGGTAAAATTTTGTTGTGTTTAGTACTGTGTTTTGCAAATCACCATTTTGTCCAGAATCTAGTCCTGAAGTTTTGGATATAGAGAAAGCCAGTTTCCCAGGGACAGTCACCTGGGAAGTGGGCAGCTCTTCCTGTGGCCAAAAGGATCATGTGTGGTACTGAAAAGGCAAGAATGACAAACAGCAGCACTGCGCTCACTTCAAAAGGTCTGAGTTAGCAATTCACAGTGCCTTATCCTGGGAATGCTGAGTGCTAACATCTTGCCTGCCGCCAGGGAAATCCACTTTCCCCGGGGAGCCCTCCTCTCAGGGTGCACCCCGTGAGAGTCTGAGCTGTAGCTAAGAAAACAAATCAGCTTTCTGCAGTTCTTCCAGTGCTGGAGAGCTGCCTGCCAGAATTTGCCAGTAGAGAAACTCTTTTCTGAACTGAGCAAATTTGCAGTAAACTTTATAGCCAAAGTCAGTATGATTTGTTTACAAAGTTAAACACTGGGGTTTGGGTTGGTTTGTTTTTTTTTTTTAACTGCTGAAATAAATAAGAGCAAATTGTGTGAGGTCATAGTGCTCTGCCTTTCCAAATTGCTTCAGCTGCAATCCCAGAGCACACTTCTCTGCTCAGCTCCCCTCTGCTGTGTCCAGAGAGCCTCTGCTGGGCCGGCACCAAGAGGGGAGAGGAAGGTTAGCTGTCTCAGTGCTGTGTTGGGAGATCTGTGGCCATGAAAAGAGCTGCAGCAGAGCCACCCTTCTCCTCCCTCGACAAAGGGCAGGGCAGTGTGAGACCTTTGGAAACTGGAGGTGCGAGTGACTGGCTCTGGAGCTCCTGCTTGGATGGCTGTGTGCTATGCTGTACACAAAGGCCCCTGCAGGTTTATATTAAGGTGCTGCCCAGACTAAACCAGTGCATTTTTTCTTTTTCCCTTCTAAATGCCTTTTTATCATTCGGGCTGTCACCTGTGTTTCCTGGCAAGGGCTGCTGGCTGGGGGAGGTCTGGCAGAGCTGAACACCCAGCTTTGGTGGTCTTTGTGTGGCTGCCTGAAAGATGGCTTAAAACAGAACCTGCTCTGTGAATACCTGCGAGTTAACATGTGTCAGCCGTGTGGCTGGAAGGTTTCTCCTTTGCTGAAAAGAGAGATTTTATAATGAATACTTTCCTTGTGATTAAGACAGATAAATAAACAAATTCTGCTACAGGAAGTATACTCTGTGAAGTCAGGGCAAATAGATTGTAGCTTTTCAAACAAGGAAAAGAAAAACGGGGAAAAACACCCCACAATCAACCCAACCCAGGCTCCTCCTTTACTGCATTTAATCTATTACAATGTGAAATGGCAATTCGTCTTTCCCATTTCCTTTCCTTGTCAAACATATCCAGCTGTTGGAGCTTTCCCTGCTCCTTACTAGAACTGCCAGGGTTTAAAATTTGTTGATGTCCTCCTCCTCCAGGGTATCATTACTGTTATCATCTTTCCATGGTACCAATCAAGCTTTCTCCTGAAACCTCGGGGGGAAAAGCACTAATGAGCCAAACTGGATTTAAACACATTATGATTTTCAGCAAATGCCTTCTGTAAGAAATACAATTCCTTTTCCTGTTGGCAAACTACCTGGGAGTAGACATGTCTTTGGATGTGCTGAATTGGAGCTGATCAACTTAATCAGTAACTGCAAACCTTTTTGTGGGACCATGATACTCTGTAATGGCCACGTGCTTGACATACCAAAGCATGCTTGGTCACAGCACAGTATTCTGTGCATCCAAGCTGCTCCTAATGCAAATTTTTTCTAAGGTTAATGTTAAAATGTGTTAATTTTGTTCTCTTACTGTGACTTACAGCATCGTATTATGACCCTTTGGATTCTGTAAAAAAAGTGAATTTAGGGAGGGCATGAAAAACATCATTCAGTTATAGAATTATAGAAATATTTAGATTGGGGAGGGATGTCTCGCAGGATCTAATCCAACCTCCTGCTCAAGTCCAACTTTTGTGTTGCTCAGGGGTTTTTTTGCAGTTGAATTTTGAAAATCTCTAAGGATGGAAACTGGGCCTTGTCCAAGGACTGTACCACTCACTGAAAAGTTGTTTTCTTTACGTCCCAAATGGAATTTCCCTTGTTGCAGCTTGCATCTGTTGCCTCTTGCCCTCTCACTGTGCACCTCTTGGAAAAGCCTTGGCTGTCTTCTCTACCACTTCACTTGTGGCAGTGGAAAACTGTAATCAGATTCCCCAGCAGCCTTCTCTTCTCAAGGCTGAACAAACCCAGCTCCCCCAGCTTCTCCTCATGTGTCATGAGCTCTTGGCCCTCTTGGTGGCCTCAGCTGGGCTTGCTCTGATCTGATAATAAACATTAAAAATTGTTAACTATTTTTTTCCACTGTTTAATACAGTTTCCTTAGGTAACTTTCAGTCAAGTTGACTTTTGTCTTCACACGAGATGTGGATTTGGAGCCAAGAAGTAATTTGTTTACCCATCTTTGTGTGCTTTATTTCCCCGTTGTTTTTTTGTTCTTAAATCATTGCCACTTGGGCAGTGTCACCCTAAGCATTCTTGTATCAATGCAGTACATTTTCTCTACCCAGCACTACTTGCATGTAAGATAATACTTTGGGTAAAGTTATTATCTTGCCTTGCTGGACCTCTCCTGTGAGGATACAATCCTTATACTTTGATATCATATATATGTCTCTTGCAGTGGAAAACATACTTCCCTTGTATTCTCCATTTAGATGATCCAAATGTACAATTTTCAAGACAATGTTTTCCTTTCTACCCCTTTCTGTTTTGCTTCTAAATCTCTCTTCCGCAACACCTCAGTCACTGTCATGTCCTTCTGAAATGCTGAGTCTCCTTTTACTGACAGGTTGAATTTTGGATAAAGAGAGAAAACAATTATTGTCTTCCTAGTATTGCACTTTTTCTTATAGTTTTTTTTTTTGTTCTAGGTGTTAGTTCAACTTTAAATTTCAACCTGCCTTAGCAAGGCAGATGAAACATGAACAATAGTAAATATGTCTGTAACATTGTTGCTGACTTTATTATTGCATTGAATTATTGGGGTGGGAGACTTTTAACTTCCTGTCTATAGATGGGACAGTAAATGCTACCAGTCATGATAGGGGACACATGCATGAACAGAGTAGCTAAGAAGTGTCTTCCTTAAGTTAGTGAACTATCATGCAATCAGTAATGGTACTCTGAGTTCCATTTTGAATGTGATAAGGAGCCTGGAGCATGAGGTAAGGGTTGATCTTAGAACAGTCTAGAATCAAAGAGGAGCAACTGCGAATTTATTTACTTAAAGTGAAAAAAAAAAATAGGGAGCATAACAAATAGTCTATGGGAAATGCTCAATGCTATCTGGTGAAGCTACTGGTTTTACTGGTTTTGAAGAAGTCCAAGAGCAGAATGGAGAGAAGGAGTGATATTTCCCCTAAATCAGAGATGAACTGTAGCTCACACAGCATTTTACACAACTTTATGGATTAATACCACCTGGAAAGAACATTATAAATAAAAGCTGTCTCATGAAAAAGAGATGGGATTCATTGGCCAAAAAACTTTCAAAGTTCTTCAAGAAAGAATAACATGAAGACAAAAAAAAGAAAGTTTAGTCTTATCAAAGACAGAAGATCATCTTGCAAACACTGTCCTATAAAGAACAGAAGAGTTGTCCTACAGGGAGGGGTGGAGCAAGGACTAGCAATCAATATAGAGAATAGGAATTAAGGTAGAGCGATTGCTGGGAAGAAGGGTGTAGAAATGGTACTTGTATAGGTGAAAACAGGATTGAATTACACACCAGAGCTTCCAGTTTTTTTCCAGACTGCTAAGAGAAATTAGTCAAACTAAGGATAGGTCTGTTTGATTGCAGACCACCAAACACGGTATCTGCATGGAGAAGCAGCAGAGTCATGTGCATCTCTAGTGCAACACCAGTGCAGCTGGATGGAAGAGGTTGCCCATGTGAAGCTACAGCCGTGTCTGTATTTTCTTACACGCGTTTTGTGCAAGTCTGTAGTGTTTAAATCTATTTATCTAAATATATAATTATGCACCTAAAGTTTACATAACTCATCGGTTTATGGATACATGTCAGCTTTATCAAATGCATCGTATATGTGTGTTTGTTTAGGCAAATCATCAGAATGCCTCTGTTTCTTTTTCAGAAAAGGAGCCTAATTTCAAAGGCACTTAGAAAAAAGTTGGCAACTCAGACACAGATGGCTGCAAAGGCGGAGGTGGGAGAGAAAGGGGAAAGATGAGTTCTGGCAAGGAATCACATTTGTTGCAGGTGTGCTTGTTTTAGAAGAATGGGATGCTGTCTGGGAATGAATGAGATCCATTCCTCAGCAGCGTGTACAACCTGCCAAACACCCTGGGTGGCCTCTGACGGCCTCAGAGACTTTTGGTCAGAGAGAAGTTCTAAAAATGTCTAAACTTGCTGGCATTCCTGTGCAAAAGCTGTGTTAGTTGGGAGCTCTGGGGTGTTGCTGGCTCCTTGGTGAGTGGGCAGAGTTAAGGTTACTTAGATGACCTGAGCTGAGCATGCACACGCTTTCAAAGGATTTGAGTATGTAATTGAGGAGTTTTAATTTCTGTGGTCAATTTTTCAGAAAGCTGCCTAGTTTCCCAAAGGGCTTTTTGGCAGAAGTGGAAGTTAGATCCCTGCTCCTTTAACTGCATCCAGACTTGGTGGAACTTGAGAACAGCTTTTTATGTGGTTTGCATCCATACCATCCCTTTCATACTTTGATCTGGTTCCTCTCTGTGTTATGGTGCCTGTGACTGTCACTTGTGTGTCTTCTACTTTCCCTCCATCATCTGGAATGTGGGGTTTTGGTGGTGATTCTGCAGTTTTGGGAAGTCATTCATAAACTTGAGCCTGCAAAGGAAAGCTGTGCAGTTTTACTGGCTTACTGTGTAATGGCTTTTGAATGAGTCATGCACGTTCTTGTGAGCATTGGGAGTATGTTGCTGTCAGGCCTGAAGGTTTTAGTTAGAAAATAGTATGGAAAGACAAATGAAGCACAAATGCAGTCATGTGGAATTACCTTTTAGTAGAACATTTCTCAGTTTCCTTGTCTTCTCCCTAGACTTTTAACTTCAAAAATAAGAGACACTGACGAACAATTATTAAATATGAAATTGTGGCAGGATGTGAGAAATCTATTTACTCTTTTTGTAGTCCAAATTTTGAGAGTAGAACAGGAAAAGTAGAACATAGCAAGATATAACAGATGTTTAATGCTGTGACGGGTGCTGCAGGTTATTGCAATTAATTGCCTGGTAGTTTATTGGCTTGCCTGGTTACTTTGGAGTTTTCCTTTATTATAATTGGTCTTGGATACACCAAACAAAGGCAAAAGGATTATCACAAGATGTAAGGGCAGAATTAGCCTTCTGCAGATATGTGGCACACCCTAGAGATTTATCACTTGATATTTTTTTTTCCTTTTGTATGTAGTCCTTCTCTGCTTTCTTGGCATTCTTAGCATGTCTCAGAAATTCCAGCATTTTTAGTAATGAATCAGTGAGAAGAAGGGGAAAAGTCCTGTGATTCCTTTTTCCATTGTGCTTGTTAAAACGGTGTTGTGGGAAATGGACCCAAACACTGTCTTTTAAGTGGTGTTGAGTCTAAGGCAGGTGGTATTAACTCAGGACTGCATTAACTCTTTTCAAATCTCTTTCCTGTTTCCTTGAGGAAACATGCCTGGTGTATATATGTGGCATGGGCTGTTTGCCTGCCTCTTGCATTGACATTTTAATTTGGTCCATGATATAAATATCATTTCCCTAATCCCCCTTGCCCTGACCCTGTTTTGTCTTTTCTTCAAAGTGAGTTGACTTTTTTTTTCTTGAAGGAGGGGGGAGGAGATGGGAATAGTGGCGGCTGCTCTAGTTTGGAGCATTAAATGCTCAGGGAAAAAAATCTCAGAGTAACTGTTGTTTCTTTCTTTGTATTCACATGGAAATTTTTAATCTCCATCAAAGGATCAAGAGAAAATAACGTTGAGATCCAACAAGAGAGCTCCCAGCTTACATGGAATTTTTAAATGTTATTTGGCTTTATCCTTTAAACGATGAGAACCATGAACTGTGTACCTACAGGGTTCAGAATTAACTTTTCTCTTTCTTCCAACACACCCTCCTTTTTTTTTTTCTTCTTCCCTCCCTTCTTCTTACATCTTTATTGTTCTGCATAAACATGCAACTCCTTTCTGGCCAAAACTATAAGTTGCCTTAGGATTTGTTTAGTTGTATTTATGTATACATTTCTAACATTAATTATGAGCACCAGTCTGAAACACAGCCTCTTTTGATGTGATCTGAAGAATCTCTGTTGAAGGCCATGGAGCTAAGATCAGAACCCAACACAGTGTATGCTTGCATAGCTGTACAAGAGCTATCATTTGCCTGTTTAAAAAAAAAAAAAGGATACAAATAGGTATAAAAGGGCTACTGATCTGCTTGTTTGTAGTGGAGAATCACAAACACTATCAGCACCTGTAGACATAGCTGATTGTGCTGACAGTGGTAGCAAGGGAAGCCCCCTGCAACTACCCATGGAGGGTAACAGCAGATTTCACAGGTGGGTGCTGACAGCAACAGTAGATTTCATGCTTCATCACAGATTAATATAACAGGGAGGATATTAGAATGCTAATGCTCATTGATACTATTTTATGGTGTTTAACATTAAACATGGAAAATGAAAATGAATGACAGCCGGTAAATGGAACTGACAGTTGTGTTCAGGGTGTCCAAAGCTAGTGAGAATTAGCTGCAGGAAGCAAAAGCTGTGGATGCTCCTATGCCTGCTGTGAATCAAGCCAAACAGCACCTACAGTTACCTAGACTTGTGCAAGGCCACCTAAACTTAGATTCAAATAGACTCTTCTACTATTGTAAAATATTTTATGAGATTCTTTTCCTTACCATCATTGGTCAGAACCATTATTTTCCATGTCCTATGACAGTCTCCAGCAGTACATATATCTAAGACCAGAAATCACAGCCCATTAAAGCATTATTGTGAAGTCCATTTTTGTCTTTTTTTAAGGGGTCAGTATTAGTTTTCCCTCCCCCTTCTTGTATTTCAGTTGGCTACATTGTTCATCATTTCTTGCTGAAGTTTCAATAAGCTTCATCCCAGAGGCAGTTGCATTTCAGCAACAAGTAAAAGTTGGCCCTCTGTGGGCCATAATGTAATGTAATATAATATAACATACATGGATACAAACTTAATTCTGCCATATTGTAGACTGTTTTAAGTTTATTTATGGTTAAAAGTCTCCGAAAACCTCTGCATAGCTGTGTTTAAATATTAAGCTTATTGACCTAGGATGTTTTCACCTAATGTTCTTTCACAAGTAAAACTTTTTAATTTAGCATGAACCTTATCTGTGCCTTTACTGAGATGCAAAAATCCCAGAAGCAGTGGGAATACACAGAGTGTGCAGGGGCCAGGGATAAAGGGATTCTAAAGGTATAATAATGTCTTGCTGGTAATAACAGTGACTTGATCAAATAGCAGTTATCTGACCAAGTAGCCATTTTTGCACCTTAATGTTTTAGTTTTTAAATAAAATTAACCTTGAATATTCTAGATTTATATTGCCTGGGTCTGAGTCTGCAGTCTGCATAGCTGACTGCAAGTGACTGATGGATGCTCTAAGCCCTTAGCTACATTTAATATTGAATTTTCCAGGAGGTTCTTTCACTTTTAAAATACTTCATCTTCACTTGAATTCCCAGTTTTTTTCTTGCACTTGCACCATGAATTTCAACTGCCCAGTTGTCTTCGTTTCCCCCACTTATGCACCATCTCTTGCCAACATCCCCTGTAGTTGTGACCTGCTGCGTGAATGGCAGATTTCCATGCCAGAGATACTTCTTTTTGCATACTTAAAATGTGATCAATATCAACCCTTTTCAAAATTGCTGCCAACTCTTGTTCCCAGGATACTGGAGCCACATAAGGTGCTTCAGGGATTAGTGTTTCCCCCTTTCTTCATTTACAGGCAGACATCTAAAGGTACTCTCCATCTTTGGTGGTTTCATTGAAAACATGCTACTTTCTGTTGAGGTGAAAACAGACAGATAGGACTTCAAAAATCTAAGTTTTGGGAATGAAAAGTCATGAAAAAGGGCCTGTCACTTGGGCTAGATTTTATGAAAACATTTATTTTGGCAAATGTTTCTCAAAGGCAGGTTCATGTTTATGCTCTCTACTGTCTGGAGTTTGCTGTGAGGTGTCAAGAGCATGCTTACTCCATGTTGGCTTAGAATTGGATTTCTGCCAAAATTCTGTGTGCCCTCCTCTCCTTCCACTTACCCCTTTACTTTTTTCCTCCTGGTTGTAGCAGATTTTTCCTTCTGTTGATCTCAGTGCATATTTCGTTTTCACTTCTTGGTGCTAACAAAAACAATGAGCTTTAGAAACCAGGGGGCTCCAAGTTTTAAAACCTGAAGATAATAAAAAAAGATGCTTTCTTCTGCTTACACAGTCTTACATTTATTTCTTCTTAATATAGGCATGTGAAGTTTGGGATTTGATTGTAAGGATTTTAAATACACTAGACCAGAAACCTTTTTGGTTTGTCTTCTTCTGTATCTAGGTTACAGGCCAATTGGTTCTTCCAAACTCCTGCTAATTTTTCTCTTTCTTGATGAAGGGTCTTCAGTCCCTCTGCATCTCCTTTGATTTAAATTCCTTTCCTAGTTCCAGACAGATGTTTGGTTTCTCCCACTGTTGACAGTCAGATAATAGTCTCACACTATCACTTCGTATATCTACATTTGCAAGATCTGTTGAAAAAAATCCCAAATCTTTCTCACAGAGAGCCTTACTGTGTATTTTTACTACTTTCCAAAGGCAAATTCCTTTAATGTTGCATATAAATTGCTTCAACAGCAAGCAGAGGCAAACCTTCCTGGTTTTCCTTTTCCAGTAAGGATGTGTTTCTGAGCCACATCTTATGGATGACCCAGAGATTTGCTCCACCTTTGGCAAAGGAACGTGGCTAGCAGTTCAGAGAATTGCAGGAAAGCTTCAGGAGTTTGGCCAAGAAAGATTAAACCATCAAAAACCAGGCAAAACTGCAAAACTTTGTCTTTTCCCCTTTCCACTGCTTTCATTTCCTACCGTGTTGTGTTGTCCTCCGCATCAGACTATTTAAGACTGCCAAATACTTGGGTATTTTATAGGTAATATATCTTATAAATGCCATAGCCAGCCTCTGAGGGAAACAGAGGATTGTCGGTTTTGGATGAAGTATAAAACCCAAGCAGGAAATCATTGCTGAATGGCACAGCTGCAGGCAAACATTGTGAGCTAGTAAACTGCCCATCTGCACAGCCACACGTGTGTGGGAGCGCGGGGCCGCCACCGCCGCGGCAGAGCGCGCAAGTAAGTGGTTAGCAGGCAGAAATATGGTGATTAAAGAATGAAGTGTTTTGCTTCGTTAGTTCCTGAAATACAGCTATCTGAAGGTGATTATAATCTTATTTTCAAGCAGGAGGAGAGACTAAAGACTAGAGCTTTTCCTTGTCTGTAATAAAACATAAAAGCACAATTTCAGAGGTGGGCTGCAGGACAGAGGATGTGACACAACCTGCACTGAGGACTGAAGGAAAGGTTTGTCAAGAAAAAGAAACACACTCTATTTGTTCATAGGACTGAACTGGCAATCGCATCTGAATCTTCCCTTCAAAACTAGAGACAGGAAAGACTGTTTTGGTCCTTAGGTCTGCTTCACTGTCATTGACCTGAACAGAGGCCTGGGTGGGCTTTGAGCTGGTCTTAAAGTTTGAACTGTGTAAGATCCCTCTTTGCTAGAGATTTTGCCAACCAAAATAATTTTCACTGTACTCATTCTAGTACTTGCCTTTCCTAATTTAATCTGTTAGTTAGTTCCTTGTTTTGCTGTCTTCCATTCTAAACAACTCTTCTTTCTTTGTGGGTTATTATTTGTTAAGTTCCTCTAGCCAAACTCACTGTGTTAGTTCTCCCAATCCTTCCTCTGAAGTTTTGCACTTCCTCTTACACGCGCCAAGTTTGAGTTCATTTTCTGCAAGATTTTCCCAAGTGCTACTTTAAATAATCTGCAATTCAGTAACTAAATGGAGATTGTTAAAATAATGGAACAACAACAATAAAGCTCTTTTAAGACTGCACTCCAACTGTAAAAACTCTTGATTTGGGATTTTTTTTCCCAAATACTTTATTGAAACATAAAATTTCCTTCTCATAGTCAAAATTAAATTAGCAGGGTTATAATCCCATTGTACAATAGGCTTTCTACATTGATACTTGTCTTTTGGGAGTGTTTTTTGTTGATTCATTGCAATGTATAAATCAGTGCAAGAGTGGAGATAATCTAGTGATTGGAGCCGTTGTTTAAGGCATAGGTGGCTTGGGATAAAACCTCTCGTGATTTCTCCGCCTCCTAGCATTAGGGTATCAGAGTGGATATAATAAAAGTTGAAATCTGTACATGGTGAAGATGGGTGTATTGCCAGCTGAAGCCTCTGGAAGCTTTCTGTTCACTTATGTGTTTTGTATTGGAGCATCTAATCTTGGGACCTAAACTGAAAATGTCCTAATTTCTCTTGTCATTAAAATGTTCTGGACATTTCATTTGAGCAGGAATATCATTAATGTATGCATCATAAAAATTTTAATTTAAGGATCTGATATTTCATAAATCCTTTAGCATTTCCGTATTTTTATTACAAAGAAAAGGAGCTGCTTTGGTTTTTCCTCCATTGGCATTTTATTCTCTCTTTTCCTGTCAATTGATGCCATTTCTTAAGCCACATAAAGGGACTTCAGTTCTTGTCAATACAGTTCTGGTTCTTTCTGCATTCCATCTGCACACAAGTATGAATTGTAGGATGATGACATACTAAATTATAGTTATCTCTGTTAAAATATAGGGGGTATAGTTCTGAAAATGAAGTTTTTTCCTCATTTTGAGTATTTCTTTTTATTTTAATGCATTAAGCAAGCAGGTGATCAGTGGACATTTTCTTAATGTCTTGCCATTTTTATTCATCTTCATGTAGTCTGATAGTTATGCAAAGAAAATGAAGACATGTAAGTTTTAGTATTCACAGACTTCATGTGTGCATGTCCTTCCCCAGGACAATCACATCTCTCCGGAGTGAACTGATTCCACATCTGGTTAGGAAACAGTTTTCTTCTCCTGCATCATTGCAGCAAGGACTAGACAACAAAGAAGAGGACCAAAAGAAAAAAGAGCAAGCATCCCTAGGTCAGTACAATATCAAAGATTTGGGTTTATGGAAGTTTTAAACTCCACATGCTACAGCTGAGTTATTGAGTAGAGTACAGAACTAGCCTAAAACACTATTTTAGAGATTCATCTTTTTTTTCCTCATCAGAGGAAGTTTTTTTTCCCTAGCAAAGAGTCTAGTAGATTTCTTTTTGAAACAGTATTGTGTACTATATAAATTTTTTTGCCCTCCTTTATTTTGGTGTAAACCATAAGCAAATCAGCAAGGGGCTCTGTATTTTTTTTTTTTCATGGGAAAAAGAAGTTAGCTTCATTTTCGAAAATGTGATTTTAGGAGGGAGTTCCTGAAATTGGGTAGGACAACAGACTAAGCTTTAACCATCCTACACTGGGAACTGGACAGGATCTCAGATCCTGGAATTTATTTTTAGCATTTCCGCTATCTCCTTGTGTGACCCTGGGCAAAACATTGTATCTGTCCTGATTCCTTGATTCACACCTGCAGAATAAAAATAAGCACTTACTCACTACATCTGATAAAATCTGTTAATGACTGCTGAGTATCTAGCCATGGAGATGAGGTGAGGCAAAGATTTCCCTTCACCAACAGTATTTTAATAGTATTCCTCTTCAGAAAGTATTTCATTAAATCCTGTCTAACTTCCATGTGTGTGTTCTCCAGACATTTATAGTTTCATAAAGGAAGATAATAGCTTGCTGAAACCTGCTCCAGATAACTCTTGTTGGAATGATCATAGAGGAGATATGAATGAAACTCTCCATGAAGGAAAAGTGCGCTGCTACGTCCATATCATGAAGGAGGGGCTGTGCTACCGAGTGAATACTCTTGGGCTGTACATTGAAGCCAACAGACAGGTGAGGAAAATACACAAGTGCCACCTGGGAATACAGCAGAAGCTTACAGGACATTTCAGCCTGTGGGGGTGGCTCCCTGTGATACAGCTGAGGATTGTGTGGGAGTTGAACCAGTGCCACGTTTTCCAGGCACATCACCCTACTACTTGCTGGATAGGGACATGAGGCCAGGAAACAGTTCTGCCACTGATTTACTCTAGGTTTGATTTAGCTGAGAAAACCCTCTCCCTACACATTCTTGTGTTTTTTTTGGGAGGGGCAAGACCTGCAGCCAAAGAGCCAAGAAGTGTGGAAAAGAATGGAAGTGGCTTTGATAGCTCATTTAATCAATGTCCTCAATGTCCTAAAAGCAAGATCCATTCTGACTGGACTCTTCCTAGCAGATGTTTGTTTGTGATAATAACAGAGGTTATTAATAATTTGCAGAACAACTTAACTACCCTTTCAATTAAATTGCCTAATGGTTTCCCTTGTAAAAGAATCCTCTTATGAATAAGTTTCCCTACTGTGGTACTCCAGGTACACAGAGAGATGAACTCTTTATCTGATGCAGCTTTCACTTTCACACTATGGAGAATTCATAAAATAAAAAAATCACAGATGAGAATTAGGGAAATCCTGTACTACCTAATGAGCTGATGATTAAAAGCTCCTAATATCTTTGTGGGGCGGGGATTTGGGTTTAGGGGGGTTTTTTTAACTACGCTGGCTGATGCAATGTACAAGTTCTCACTTTGCTCTGCTAGGGATGAACTTCATTGCTGTCAGGAATGGACAGTTTCCTCTAGTTCTGAAAGACCTAGAAAGAGTGCAGTGAGTAAAGACTCAAGATTTCTGGAAATGGGGCTGGAAAGTTGATAAAATTGTATTGGGAATTCTGGAAGTGGTCACTGCCTTGCCTTTGCTGCCGACTGAGTTGATTTCTTTTTGACAACATTAATGGATTAATTCATGCAAACCAGAATTGCAGGATGGCAGCACCAGTTTACATACTGGAGCTCTTTGTCCTTGATGCTTGTAGAGGAACACAGAAATAAAGTGATTTGCTTTGTGCTTAGGGAGATGAGGAAGAGAGGCAGCACTGCTGTCAGAAAAACTTCCCCAAAAATAGCAGGAACGAGGGTGCCCAAAGGGTTAAGGGAGAATACCACTTGCTAGGGGAAGTGTGCGTGTACATTTGGCAGCAGCCACTTCAGTAAAAAAGTTATTGAGTTAAGCCAGTCAGACTCCGTGTGGGTTTTTTTGTGTTGGTTTTTTGTTTTTGGTTGGGGGTTTTTTTTAACCTAAATATTCTACATTTTGGTTAGTTCAGGAAATATGTTTGCTTCTGGGTGGTACAAAGAATTAGTGTTTTGAAGTCACACTGGGGCCTTCAACATTGGAAAGGATTTTCTTTGAATTTTGAACTTTTTCAGGATGGTAAAATTTCTAAGGAAACTATGTGGAGGTAGAACATAAAATGGATCTTAATGAGGAGTTGTGAGAAAGTTCCTTTTTTCAGTGCCACTGCATTTTGTTTCTCTTGCTAATCCTCATAAAAGATGCACATTTAATTTGATATAGAGGGGGTGGGGTTACTTGTTTTGTTGGTCTCTAAGGAAGATTTTGGGTGTTTAGGTTGCTCTTATCTTGGCCTTCACAGACCAGATTCTGATCCCCTTGCTGCAGAGTCGGGACCTATAACTTTGAGGTCCCAAAGGACTGACTCACGCAGCAGTAGCAGTCCAGTCCAGTAGCTGTGGGAAGGAATGGCATCCTAACCCATTGCCCTTCTGGTGAGGAAACACTTTGCTCACATCATTTCACTTCCAGCTGGGTTTCTGGATGCCTGCAGCCTGTGTGTGGGCAGGTGGGTTCAGGAGGGAGTTATCTTCAATAGCAGGAAATAGTTTCTTTGTAAGATGAATTAAATCCAAACACATCTTAAACCTTCCCTTGACCCAGGCACTCCCTCTGACTCCTGCCCCCAGTCTAACCTTTCTTTTCAGAGCAAAATGCTTGAGCTTGTAGCTTTCGTGGGTTACCCCTCAGGCTGCACTACCACTGACTGATTCTAATAAGGGCTTTGCTCTGGCCAGTAAAATCCTTTATTTATTTCACACCACCTTTCCACTGAGGAGGGCAAGAGCCTTTCTTCATTTCTTTCCTTTCTGCAGATCAGCACTGGATAGTAGGAATCTTTCCAACCTATGCTGTAGGTACGCTTTAGTGTGTGTTCCTTTCTTGGATCTGTGTGTCAGGTGACATGTCAGGACAACATCCCTTCACCCAGCCAGCATCATCCTGGCAGATTTGGCTAGTTTGTGGTGTTCTGGTAACCTGGTGGTTTTCTGTAGTGCCTGCTCCTTGGACTGAAGGATCTAATCTACTCTTGGTTTTTAAAAAAATAAACAAAATCCAAGTCTAGTGTGAAGGGCCAACTTCAAGATATAAAGAGCTACAGATGTGAAAATGTCTACTGTGGACAGCAGGCAAATTGAAATGATAGCTCAGAAATATGAGCTCATCTGATCCCAACTTCTTCAGATCTGTGGGATTTGCTTTTTGAGGTTCACTCCTTAGCCATCAGCGCTTGTTATCCCAGCTTTCTAAGGAAGTCATTTTACACAATTGTTTTGTATAGCAGTTCCTTAATAGCAGCTTTGGAAATTGTTGGCAACATTCAGCCAAATTTAACAGTGCAATAGAGATCTCAGAGATAAACTTTTCTAAGAGTTTTGTAAAAATAGGTGCTTGGGTAGAGAAATGGGAGAGCTGCTTCCTCCCTTGAGGCAAACTCAGTTGCACCATCACTGTGCTGAAACTCCAGATGACCTCCCAGATGGATAGTCAGTGCCCACATCCTGGCTGACCAAGCAGCATGTGCAGAGCTCCACACCAGCCCCAGCACATGCTGCTTCCCATTCAGCCATACAATTTGCTGTGCTACAGACCCCTTAGCCCTCATACATCTGTGTCTCCTGTGTTCTTTGACTGCCATCTCTGTCCTACCAAGAGATATCATACATTGCATCACCCCTGCCAGTATCTGTGCAGCACTGTGTCTGTGCATTGCAGCAAGGCTCCCACCTCCCCTGACACCCCCATCCATGCTGTCATCACTTCTGTGGTGTGTGACCTTGGCCTCAGCCTGATGCCAGGAGATGCAGAATGCCTGAGGCTGCTCTTTCACCCACAGAAGGAGGAATGATGGAGTGATATCCCATCCTCCTATGATGCTGGCTCCCCTTCCTTTCAGGAGCCAGTTCAGAATTGCTCTCCATGGATTTGTTCTTGGCTACCTCACGGACTGTGTCTCTCTTTATTACCACCAATGCTCTGTCTGCTTACCTAACACCTGCCTTCTCCATGTCAAGAGCCTTTTCTTGTGCAGCTTTCTAACCATCTGGAATAGCCACTTGATCAACTGTAGTTTCTTTCTACTTAAACATCTGAAATACAATTTTTTTGCCCATACCTCAGAATACCATCTTATGGAGTGGGCTGACAGAGTCATCTTCTTATGGCAGTTTACTGGTCTATGTCTTGTATTACTTGCCTCCTGCCCTTGCTTTACTGGACAGTGTAAAACATGCTCAGCTGCATTTGGAATGGCAGATGCTGGACACTATGGTAACATACAGGATGTCACTGTGTTCAGCTAGAGCCAGCCTGCTTGCTGCTGCTGATCCACTGCTTCTCCACAGGTGGGAAGCTGAGTTGAAAGGAGACATGTAGTGTACTGTGGTAGCAGTGTACCTGTCTCCTTTACAAAAGAGGGAGATGATAAATCACACATAGCTGGCTGACATTTGAAATGCAGTGACCTACCTTTTCCCATAAGTTAAAATGTTTATGGTAAATGCAATGGAAACCAAAACCATCTTTGAGGTGTTTATGTAACTTGTGGGTACAGCACTATCATGTTAATTTGTGATGTGGGTTTTTTCCTGTAGGTTCCCAAATTATTGCTTAATCTGGGTCTGGAAGAGCCATTGGTTCATGGGTCTGCACAGATCACTGATAGAGGCATGGTAAGTGTTCCCTTTTCCCATCTCTGCTCTTTCAGTAGTCTGAAACCACTTTGTTTCAAGAATTGCTTGCTAAAATTCAGTCCCATTTTTGGAAGGGAAGCCAAGTTCTGAAGTGTGGAATGGTGGAACGTAGATGATACAGCCCAGAGCCTTCTGTAGACTCACCCATGGGCTCCTGCCTTTCAGTCTCTCTTAAAGTGTGTGGTTAAAAAGTCTATCTTACTCCCAAGTCAGACACTGCAGCCTCTTGTTCCCTAATGGCAGTTCCTGGTAGTTGAGCAGTTTGCTTCCCTAAGGATGCCAAACCCAGAGAAAGGATCAGTATTTTAGCTTTGCTTCTTGCTAACACGTTTTGGTTGAATACCAGCTTCAAGCCTCCCCATGGCAGATCTCACTGGGCAAAGCTGAGTGAAACCAGTGAGTACCAGCAGGACTCAGCTTACCATGCTTACCTTTCTGCATGAAGCCTACAGAGCCAGATCCACTAAAGGAGTTTTACCAAGCTAACAGACCTTGGGAAGACTGTCTGCCTGTCTGTAGGGTGGGCACCAAAATGTCTTTCCTCTGCCAAAGATCCCCCAGGGTAGAGCAGGGTAAACTTTATTGATGAATGCTTGAGACACACTTTGGAAGAGGTGTATGGAGAACATATATTGGAGAACTCCATGTACTTTTGCTACTTCCTGTTCTTTTCCTCCCTAGGTTGGATCAGACAGTATCATTGGGTCATCCACACAAATCGGGGAGAAGACATCCATCAAACACTCCATCATCGGCAGCATGTGTACCATAAAAGACAGAGTTAAGATAACAAACTGTATCATCATGAATTCTGTTACAATTGAGGAAGGGTAGGTTACCTTTTTGTACCTTAGTTCCCTAAATTTGCAGTTTCTTTTTCTGGATAGATCCTGAGTCAGTGATTTTTGTCCTGTAAAGAATCCTCAGCCAGGAGAGATGATACCATGGGGTGTGTTTCTGAAGACCAAGTCACAAATAAGTCTCTATAAGCAGTCCAGAAGTGCCCTAGTGAAATGAACTAACAAGAGGACTGCAGTCTTGGAGCATAAATTTCTTCTTTTTACAGTAGATCCTGTCATCTTCAAACTGTGGAAGTTAAGTGGATGTATGAGTCTGTATGAGCTTGTGTGTCATTCTTCCAAGTCTTATTTTAGTGGCTGGATCAGTGAGTATACCTAAGATATTTGAGGAACAAAGCATATTTTAAAGTGGTACACTTGCCAACTAGAAGTATTCTCACATTTGAACATTACAGCTTCACCTAAAATGTCATTTTCTTTGGCCTTTTTTTGTCATCCTGCAGCCTTTACTTTACCATTGCCTGTGCTGAGTAATAGAATAAATGAATAAACTTTTCAAAGAGAAAATCTGCCAGCTAGTAGAGGTTTCTCATGCACTAAAGACACTGACTAAATAGTTAGCCTTGAGCTGTACATTTCCAAATGTGGGAAAAGTGGCCTGTCTGTAATTGTTGATGTCTGCATGCCCCCATCTTTCCATACATGCTGGCTTCCTGTGGATGTCAGTGGAAAGGAAACTGCTGATTGAGTCTGTGCAGACCTGTATAAATTCTCTGCTCCTTCATGGCTTGAGGTTTGCTTAAGGCCTCAGGAAAAAGGCCAAACTCTTAAAAAATGCCAAGTTGGCTCTGAAAGTTGCATATCTGAAAAACATAAAACCCCAAAGGATGTGGGGTCTATGGAGGATACTACTGTTACATAACTAAATTACAGGTAAGTATGGTACCTTACCACAAAGTGTTTGTCTTTAATAGAAATCCACAATAATTTCAAGCACATCATAAATCAGAATTCCATTGAGTATAGAAAATAGCTGGTTTCCAGTTCAATCACAGATGGATCCAGTATGGCTGTATTACAAGCACTGCTGTCATAAAAAGTAGAGGAACCTCTCTCATTTGATCATGAGATCCTCTGTCATTTTGATTAATGAATTGATGCCACAGTCATTATGGTATGGTTTTGCATATGAGATCAGCAGTTCTACCATTAAATTGCAAAGGCAGCTAAGTGTATAAATAGAACTATTTTTTATTAAGAGTCCCAAATCATCTTGTGTTTGTCTTCATTGGCATTTAGTAGTGTTCTAAATCCTAAATCGAGCCCAGAGCTGTTATGTTAAGCATTTCACAAAATTCCACAAGCATCGTAAAGTTGGTGATATATTATTTTTAAGAGAGATAAACTTTAAATTTAAAACATTTAAACTTTAAATGTTACTTTTGGGTAACATTTTTGTGAATTCTAGAAAACAGTGTGATCCCTAGTCACTCTTGGTGAAAACAATATAGCCACCAGAGAGTGCAAAACCTCACAGTCCCAGGAGTTTACCCCCTTTAGCTGCTCTATGGTTACTGCACACTGAGGCCCTGGAGTCAAATCTGTGACTATTCCTCTCCAGCCAGAATTAAGACTATGGACCCTGGATCTTTATTGCAAAGCATATTGCAATTAATATTGTGTAGATCTGCACAGATACTGAGCTGATAAATGATTTCTTATTGCATCATGTTGTCTTAAGATTAGAGGGACGTGAAGTTATGCATACACAGGTAGTGAGAAATAGAAATATTCTAGCTGCTGAGTTTTGTTGAAAGAAGCTTTGCATGTAGTGAAGGATTTCTATATATTTTTTTAATGTATATTGACTCTCTTTTGCTACTTTGGTTAAATCTGATGGATTTTGTTAAAATGCTAATCATTCTTACTTGTGTTGATGGATCCGTTTGCAACAGGTGGATAAATTATATGTGGTTTTGATTTAAACTGTCCACAGTGGACAACTCCTTATAAACCTCTTCTCCAAGTGTCTCTAAAACAGCTCAGGCTTTATCTAATCACGACTTCAGAAAATGTCTTCATCTTTAATTGGAAAGTCAGTATGTGTTGGCTGATACAGGTCAAAATGAGCATAATAAAATGCCTTGACAGATCTAATTAATTTTTCTTATTGCACAGCAGATGTCCTACAAGTAAGCCAGTTTTACCAACTAAGGTATTGTATATTAGAAACTTCTGAAATTGCATTGAGAAGTGGATAAAATCAGTGTCATTTTAAGAATACATATTTTAATGCTGACTTGAGCAGCTCAACTTGACTAATGGTCTACTATAATAATGCCCAAGTCAAATGTGAGTGATGACTGAAGGCCGTTCCCAGGAGTGTTCATTGCAGTAACACCAACTTGAAGCAGTAGGCTGAGAAGACTGCAGTAGGACACTTATTATGGAAAAGACAAAGGTGGATAGATAACTCAGAAAAAAGAAGGGCCAGATAAATCCTTTCTTTTCAAGTTGGGATACTGGAACAACCAACTACAAAAATTGCTCTGCATTCTAAGTTCATTTATCAAGAGCTACATGGCACTGCCTTGGTATTTTCCTTTCCTCCTCCATCACCTCTAGTTTCTCTGAGTTGAATCTTTCTTTTTTTTCCTGTCTCAGCTGCAAAAGTGATCAGCAGCTTCAGTTTGCTATGACAATATAGAAAAAGCAAAATGAACAACAACCCAAAACAAAAAACAAATGAACAAAATCCACCAAAAACAAAATTTAAAATGTTTATCTCTTGGTAGTTTTCCTATAATGTGATTTGAGGATCCCGTGCCATAATTTCTGCAGTGTCAAGATCTACAAATAATATCTCCAAACCAGAAAAAAGGTTTTGAGTAGCCTCATCACATTTAATACCAGCCTGAAATGGATAAATTCTTGCTGTGCAGGTGGGAACACCACAAGGTGCTTAGAACAAAACCAGGTATCTCTTGTTAGGCAGTGGTTGCCTCATTATTGGAGGAACAGAGGTCATGGCCTAGGTGATGATAACTTTCCCAGCTGAATGAATCAAGGAACTGGGGTTTGGACAGTGCATTGCACACTGTTTGCAAATTATGATCTGTCCTCCAACAGTGGCTGGTGCATTTGATATTCTGGAGTACCAGAAGCTGGGTTTTTTGATTGCTTTGGTGTGTAGGGCTTCTGTTACATTGTATATGTCTCCTGTGAAGTCGTTTGAGTAGATATGAATCCCCCCCTTAGAAGAGATTACAGGGGATTAAAGAAGTTAGTAACAGGGCAAAATAATTGGTAGTCCTTTCTTAATGTGTTTCCCACTGTGCAGCTAATTCTTCCATCAACTAGACAATAAAATAGCAAAGATTACATATGTGCTGAATGATGGACATACTTGACCAAGCTAGGAGGGATGTAATTTAGACAACAGCACAAGTGCTGAGAGATGCTGACTGCCCAGGTGACAAGCTGCAGTGGCAAAACGGTTCTTTTTCCCCTCTGGACGGCTCCCCAGAGCTCAGTGACAAACGACTGCACTGAGTTACATAGTTGGAGAAAATCTACTAATCGAGCTAAAATCGTAGGTCACTTGAAAACTTTGTCTATGTGAATGTTCCTGCAGTAGCTGTGTCTGTCCTTAGTCTCCTTCGTGGCTCAGGACTGCCCCTTCTCTTTGTTCTGTTTGTGTCAGGGGTGGAGCAACACAACAGGGTCCCTGGATTGCTGCATCTTTGGTGCAGGAGACCCCTGTTACATCTCTCTTGCAAAGGGGCAGTGTGTAACACCCACAGACTGACTGCCGCTGGTTGCCCAGGGGAATTGTGCCATTTGCAAATGAAAAGTAATTCCTGGTAGATTTAACCCCCTGATAAGCAGGGCTGGCAAACTGATCTCAACAGATGAGGAGAAGGCTGAGGTACTCAGCCACTTCTTTTGCCTCATTCTTCACTGTCAGTCTCTCTTCCCACACCTCTCAGCTTCGTGGACCATAATACAGGGACTGATCAGAAGGCTGGAGCACTTCTCCTGTGAAGACTGAAAGAGTTGGGGTTGGTCAGAAGAGAAGGCGCCAGGGACACCTCATTGTGGCCTCTCAGATTTTAAAGGGGGTTTATAAGATTGATGGTTACAAACTTTTCAGCCCGGCCTGCTGCAACAGGACAAGAGCTAATGGCTTTAAACTAAAAGACACACTAGCTATTAGGAAAAAAATGTTTACTATGAGGGTTTTGAGGCATTGGCACAAGTTGCCCAGAGAAGTTTGGACTGCCCCATCCCTGAAAACCTTCAAGGCCAGGCTGGATGGGCCCTAATCAACCTGGTGTAGCTAAAGATGTCCCTGCTCATTTAAGGGGGCGGGGACTACACAGCCTTTAAAGGTCCCTTCCAACCCAAATTACTCTATGGTTCTATCACATTGTTTCATTTGGTAGATTTAGGTACACTTAGCTGTTTTGAAATAAGACCTAGATATGGATGGATTAATTTAGTTTCAGGTTCCTGTTCTGGCTTTGGTTTTTGCAGTCAGTGGTTGGTTTGATGGTTTTTATCAAACATTGGCTTCATTTTTACCAGTCTTGTTGTTTTACTTTGCTACCTTCTGGCAACAGGAACATCTAATTGCTTTGGTCATACAGGACCTTGTGCTGAAACGCTCTGAGCATTACAAATAATATTAACAGGAAAAACATGTTGAATCCTTTATTCCATCCCTGCAGATAAATATTTCGAAATCCCTTGTTTGTTAGTAAAACTATCCCAGTGTATACACTTACGGGAAGGAGCTTGGCCATTTTATGTGCACATTATAGCCTTTTTCCTTGGTCATGGATAATAATGTTTTCCAGGGGAAGGGACTATTTAGTACGGACAAAAATCTGGTCTTTTGACTACTCAGAGGTTAGTTGAGAAGGCAAGCGTGAAAAGCTCAGTTAAATACTGAGTCCACTGTAAGCCATGCTTTGAAAAGGTCTTGTTGATGTGGTGGTAGTCAGTACCATAAGGACTCTGTGGTAGGTATAGTCTGAAATGAAGTATTTTGCTGCTTTTCTTTTTTCATAGAAATACAGAAAAGCATTCTGCTTCAAATTGTGTTTTTATGGAAATCATAAATAGGCTGCTCTGATTATTAGAGAGAGCAAATGGCCCAAGATTTGCTTCTAGGTTTCCCCTCCACAGCAAGAAGGTACCAGATGTTCACAGAGCAACCAAGGAAGCTAAACCTGTCTCACCTGCAATTTTACCAGAAAAACTGTATCTCAAACCAGAATTAGCAGTGGGAAAAGGAGAGAGTTCCCTCCAGAAGAGAGTTTGCAGCAGACAGTTGCCAGATAGCCTGATGCAGTGGGCAGTTGGTTCACGAACTGTAAGACTGGGATTGCAGGTGTGACTGAGGTTATTGAGTTTGTGCAAGGGCAGGAACCATTGAACAATAACCTTATATCTTTGTTTGTAAAGTTTACAGCATGTTGTTGGAACCACACATCAAGATACTACCCAAAAGAACTGCTGAAGTTTCCCATGTGGCATACTGCTAAGGTCACCTTTTGGAAAGAGAAGGGGTTAAAAAGACAGGCAGATATGTTTTGGGTCAGGCTGCACGTGATGCCAGCAAATTGCAAAGTGTTGCAGTATCAGGAAACTTGTAATGCAAGGGAGGTGACACCAAAGGCTTCGAATTACAAACTGCAGGGAGGTAATGTGAATGTTGAGGACCGAGGGAAAGTTGGAAGTGTCCCACAGGAAGATGTGGTAAACCTCGAGGAGTTCTGATTTCCTGGGCAGAAAGAATAGGCTGGATTAAAAATTAGTATGAAGGACTAAAGTACCCAGATATATGGAGAAAGAACTGGCACGGAAAATGTTTTGTCAACCAAAACTAGTATCGTCCTTCTTTAGTCATGTGAAGACAGTAAGTTATGCACTGGATTTTGTTAAAGGTGTTCTGGCTACCTGTGTGAAAGTAGATGGAGAGATGCTGTAATGCTGCCCAGTGAGGGGACTGGAGAGGGGCCATGTGTGACTGCTTAAGGCTACTCTAGTTTACCACATGTCTTCAATTTATTGCTACTTTCTATGAGAAAATGTACAAAGGAAGAAAACAACAAGCAAGGCGAGCTGGATTGACTACTAACTGCAGATTGATTGTGAAGTTTATTGGTTGTTTCCTCAATAGTGCCAAATCAGCACCTGATGTAGAAACAGTCAGCGGTTTGAAGAAAGTTCTAATTAAAACCAGGGTGGAATTGAGTCTTTGTAGGGGTTCAGTGCATAAGTAGTCTTTTTCCCCTTGGACAATAGCAATACAAAGGAATGATCCTATTGCCAAGGCAACATATTTTACAGTACATAACCTCATGAAAAGGAAGGAGGAGGTGAAGTTGTTTCCAGCACCATAGCTTGCAAAGCTGAAAATAAAGATCTGCTTATGCTGAAATTCCCAAACATTTTGTATCTTGAACCATTTTTTAAGATGGCTGTTGTCTCCTGGATACTTTGTCTCGTGCTGGCATTTGCGTCCTTGCCTTTCTAGAAAGAACGAGTTTAGAATAGATATTGCAGAAAGCATATGAAAAGTGAGAATTTCATTCAGAAAAAGCACATGGTCATCTTAAATATATGGATAAAGTATATCATGAGTATGGATAAAAATTAAATTAATGAAGAAAACTATGTGTATTGTAGTCCTTGCCTGTAAAAAGATCTTATTTCTCTTTATTATGTAGCAGTTCTGTCCTTGCTGTCACATCTCTTGGTTTTGAACTGTGAACATTTTTGGTCAGGAACCATAATTTTCATTCTACTGTATAATTCACTACACATGCTATGTAAGATACTGAATAGAGACAACCTCTGGCCAGCAGAGTTTGCTTTCAGGAAGATAAATTGAGGAAGAAAGTGCAAAGTAGGAAATTAATAAGTGTGAAGTGGTGGAGCTACTTGTGGAACTGGTTTTCAATTACTTTCAACTGAAGTCAAATTCTGCTGTATCTCATGTATTGAGGAAATTTCTCATATAATACCTGTTATCTTGTGAGTGTCTGAAACGTTATTACTACCAGCTCCTCAAAAAAAATTTGTCTTCTGGCTAGCTTCCTGGTATATAAATCTGTCTTAAATAAATCACCTGTTCTTTAATCTTGGATGCAGATGTTTCCCTCATAGTGCAGGGAGCTTATCCCAGTTTTTCAAACATCTTGTACATCAAATGTTGAACTTAAAGCACAGATGAGCTCTGAAAGTGGCATTTTAAAATATCTCCTCTCATTCTGCTGATTTGCTTCTTTGGGTGAACAGGGTTATGTCTGACTTCAGAACTTCTGCCTCCTGCTAACCACATGGGTCTAATCAAAGAATATGGAGATTTTTCACAAGCAGCTGATTGCTGTTGGATTTTGATGGGAATCTGGGTGTGAATGTCTCTGATGGTCTTTAAAATCTTCCCCCACCTGGAAAAGGAAGAAATTATCACATTGTGCCTCTTAAGTTCCTAAGGAGACAAGGGTTGAACAAGTTCAGCTTGGATCTAAGAAGCCAGGTTCAGTTTGCAAGGGTGACATTTACAAAAACCTTTTCCATGTCAACCTAGCTTACACAATACGGGAACTGACTTAACCAATAATGTCTTATGAAGCACCTCAGCTCTCAACCCAGAGCTGTGCTTCAAAAACCCCAAAGAAGGTCCTGTTATTGTGCCTGTTACCTGCTTAAGTCTGACTGTGCAAGCTGATGGGAAAGGGAAGCAAACCCAGAGGTCATAGTGAACATATAATTTTCCTGCTTTGTTTCCTTCACATGGACATGAGTAGCTTTTCCTGGCCACCAGTGAGTGTCTATAAAATCATGTAGGACCTGGCCCTCCTACTCTACAAAAGAGAATCCAGAGGGAGGTCAGTTTTCCTGTGTGGGGGGTTTCCTGGTGTAAACTCCTTGCAGCATACTTTTGCTGAAGTGTGCAACCCTGAGCTTGTAGCTACATAAAAGGCCACCAATTTTTTTGTTCCAAGATCAGCTGGATGTAACTGAAGTTTCAGAGGTGAGGCATGACCTTCCTGGTGACCTCCCCCAGCACCCTAAGTTTCACTTAATAAAACACATTAAGGTAGGTTTGAGGCAATCCTTTAAGGTCAGTTGAACTTTCACTGGAAAATACGAGTGCTGGCAAGTATATACAATATGTAATGCAAAATGTTTAGGGTGTGGGGAAGAAGTGTAAAGGAGCCATACCACAGTGATGAGCTTGGCTAGAAAAGAGACATGAAACAAGTTCCTTAGTGAAAACACCCTCAGAGGCAGGCAAAGAATTTAGAGGGGTTGGTAGAATGATTTTGTTACCCCCAAGGGAAAAACAGGAGATCAAAGCCCAAATTCACTTACAAGTGCTTGCTTTGAAATGTATCTATAAATTATAGCATGTACTGCTGGCATCTATTGTAGGCTTTGGTATTTACTTGAGTGTATAACATGAGATTCACAGTGCCTGGAGTTCCTGTGTTCATGTGTAAAAGCGTGTTGGTGTAAAAATGTATTGGTGTGTAAAGCATGTTGGCACAGGCAACATTTTAGGTTCCCAAGTTACCTAGTAGTGTTTTTGCCTCTCCCCTGTTTTTCCATGGTCTTTGTGCCTCACCCCTGTGATAATGAGTCCCAACCACCAGCTCTCTGGCTAGAGGGGGATTCCTTGAGGGGTTGCTGATAGGTTTTAGAACTCTCCCTGACTCCTTGCCACCTCTTAGTGTTGTTAAGGTGCCCGTGGTGGCTGTTATCTTCTTGGTCAGGGCAGAAGGGGATGTTGCTCCCAGGGGAATTCACATCTGTTACCCCTCAGTCAGCAAAGTAGCTGCTGAGGCATGTCACCCTTTGCTTTTAACTCCCGCATCAGTCTCCATTTTGTAGCTCATCTGGAGGCACAAGAGACCCGACTTCTTGGCACGGCAGAGCGGTACCAACAGGCTGCCCTAGGCTTTGTGCTCCAGGCTTTCTTTCTTTCTTGTGAGTCTACAGTTCTAAGCGTTGCATTATAGACACCTCATTTGCTTTGCTGCCCAACAGAGATTATGTCAGGGGTTTGGCACAATTGGATTAAAGTACCAGGCCTGGATAACTTCCATTGGCATTTCAGGAGATTTGCTCTAAGGCAAACCTGTGACATTCATACCTTCCTAAGCTTGCACAACTAGGGCGAGAGCTGCAGTTGAGGTCTTGACCTCAGTTACTTAAGCCCCTTTCTCCCAGGAGCGTTCATCACTTTAATCACAGAGTCCTAAATAATCAGTGGGTAGCCTGTAATTAGGTGGTTGTGTCTTGGACTCCTGCTGCCTGCTCCTGGTGCGCTGAGCACTGCGTATTTTGATTTCCCATTCCCCCAAAGGATGTTTGATCTCAGATTTACACTTTAGAAAATTAAGAAGGGTATGGCACCTCAGTCCCCTGGCAATCTTCCTGCTTTCAGTGGTAGGTGCCTTGCTTTGCCTGAGTATCACAGTGCTGCAGCGATTGACACACTTGATTTAAGAGTTTGATTTATAGGCTGATACTTGGGCTGAAAGTCAGCAGTTCCAGGGCTGCATAAATCAGCCTGTCTCTGGGATTAATACTTCCTTATTTATAATTTCGACAGGAGATGGAATTCTTTCCCAATTCTTTACATTTCTTTCAGATGTAATCGACCACCCTGTCCTTTGGTTTAAAGCTATGTGACTTTGCCACAAATAGAGGGAGGGGAAAGTAAGCCGAGTCCAGGAATTGCTGTGCTATAAAAGCTCCATATTGTGTGCTCTTGGACTTTGCTTTCTCCCAGCTTCCTTCAAGCCCACACAAGAGATGGACTTGAGGTTTTTTTGGCTTTCTTCCCCTCCCCCCTCCCTCCATACATACGCTGACCTTTTAGAAAAATAAATAAAAGATAAAGAAGGACCTGGAATGTTGCAGAATGTGTGTACATTTTGCTCTCTGTTGTTTTCTGCTGGGATTAGTTGTTTACAATGGGGGAGAGAGGGAGGGCAGAGGAAGGGAGGTCTGTGGCCTTAACTGAAATTAGTGGCATTTCAGAGTGATCTTGTTAGGTGGTCTGCAGTTTAAAGACCTAAATCCTTGTAATCCCCCCATGCCTCCTTGGCCACTACTCCTTTTGCTCTTGTTCTCTCACTTTCAAAAAAACCCACCCCAAAGTCAGGCTGTGTCTCTCAGATGCAGGCACGCAGCGGACACACAGACACAGACGTAGGCACACACTCTCTCGTATGCTCCCATTTGCACGTTGTACCTGTAGAACAAATTAATGCTTTAGCTACATCTGTTCCCACTACAGGACTGGGCTTGTAAAATGCTCTCTCTAGAATGCAGACACACACACTGAATATTTTTATTTATTTTTTGAAAAACACCCAGCTGCCAGACTTTCAGTTTGTGATTGCACTTAAAACAAATTCAAATTGAAATTTCAGCCATAAATCAAATGCCCCAAATTAGTTCCTCTTGTGGGTTTGAACATGCTCTTTGGATTTTAAGGTCAGGAGATATCCGTTTTCACCGTGCTGAAAAGTTTAAAAATATACTATATTTTCAGGGGAAAAAACAAATATGGTTTGCATTATAAAGCAGTACATCAGTGTGTGCATATGCACACACACACCAGAGTTGATGAAACTGGATGCTGTCAGAGCACCTTTAAGAGCTAATAACACCTAATTGTTATGGAAGGCAGGAACTGTGGTGGCAATTTAGCCAAGGAGACTACAGCAGTGCCCTGAGATGTGATATTTACCCCGTAAGAGAATAGAAGTTTATTCCTTACTCTTCAACTTGAAAAAAATAGTAAAAATTAAATAAACACACAAAATACTTCTCTTGGCAGGCTTTATAACTTTTTTTCTTTTTTTTTTTTCCTAAGAAAAAAGGCATTTACAAGTGGTTTCAAAATGGCTGTGTTACATCTGTCAGCGGGTGAAGGGAACACCCACAAATTGTGTTTTTATCTCTTGAAGTTTTGTTCCACTTGAGCAATAAAAGCCGGATTTGCTGCTGGTTTGTGTGATTGGGGTAATCTGAGCGTTGAGTATGGCTTTAAAACTTCTGTAGTTGGTTGGGTTTATAAGTTTTAAGAAACTCCTGGGGTGGTGGAGTTCTTGGGTTTTGTTTTACCCTGGCACCAGGGAAGGGTTGATTTGCAAGCACCTGGCACAGACAAGTTCATCTTGGTTCCCTGGCCTGTCCCTCCCAAAAAATGGTTTGGCAGGAACCCCCATTATCTTTGATGTTAACGTCATCAGCAGTTTCTTGGTTACAATGCTATTCTTTCTTGGGGAGTTGAAAGCCTATCCTGAAGTAGGCTCTGAACACACATGCAGTATTCTCCAGCCTGAACTCCAGACCGACAGCTTAAATCCCCTCTCTTTTGGGGAATATCCTCCTGCATGAGGGTAATGCTGAGAGGTGTAGTGTACTCACAGCTGCTCTCCTGCTCAGGAGAAGTGATAGATGGTGGGAACCTAAAAGTTTGCAGGGGAAAGCTTTCATCTGACTGGCTCAAAGCAACAGAGTGCACGTTTTGGATGGGAGCCATTTCAGTGGGAAGTGAGCAACTTCTCCCATTCCCTTTGCTAGTCCTGTTGAAAGCCAAGTCAGGATGGCAGCAGTGGGCAGTCCTGCTTGCACTGATCCCTTCCCTAGCCCAGCATAGATGCCAAGTTACTCTTGCTCTCAGCAACTGCGGTTGCACAGGACGATGGCCTGAGCCACTGTGCGGGCACACAGGGCTATTGGAAAGGAAGCAGATCGTGACAGTGTGAGAGCAAAGACAGGCAGGGGTCTGCTGTGTATCTTTGCCGCTTTTTATCTTATTAACATGTTAGTAAAAACCTTGCCAAGGCAACCTGAGCTGGTTGCTTGTAGAATAATTGGTCATATTGCCTCCTTATAGGTCAGCAGAGAGGGAGTTAAGTGAGTTAAAAGAATAATTGTTCAGAGGGGACAGTCTGTTCAAGGGGGGTTGTAACTGTGAACCACTGCAACTGAGGTCCAGTTTTATTGCTTTTACTCGTGCAGAATTAATGGTAGTTTTGTGGGGCAGATGGTTTCTGCTCTGACTCACACGAGCAACAGAATTGTAATATGTTTAATGATAAATTCTTTGTGCTAGATAATAGTGACATGTGAGCAGGAAAATACTATGAATTAATTTTGGGATCAACGGTCTGGAATGAGGATCGATGTTGCACACTTCTAAGGACCTCAGCTGACTAGTGCTCCATTCAGTACAGAATTGAGGCTCAGGGCTTTGACCTGATACCAGAAACCCTCTGTTAGTTCAGACTCCAGGCTAACAATTCTGTCCACAAGCCAGCCTGGTGGTGCACTGCAGCCATGTTTCATTAGTGAAGAGAGTAGTGGTGGTGCCTGTAACCAAGGTGGGGAATGGCTGCAGGTCATTAAACTGTGCAACTCACTGTGCAGAAAGTCATTGAAGCCAAAAACTTTTGGTTTTGACAGAGATCAGTTGTTGGACTGACAATATTACACAGTCATTGTAATTGATATTGGCAGAAATACTGGGAAGCAGATATGAGATGCTGTGGTTCACAGCAAGATTAATATTGGGGTAATCTAGGGGGAGCAGATTACCTGCATCTCTCCAGGGTTATAGATCTCACTTATACCTTCTTCCCAATCAGCTGGTTTTGATGTCTGTTAGTATTTTTAGATACGTCTCAGCTGTGTTTTCTGTCCTTCAGTGACTCCTATCTGCCTTTGCACATGTGAAAATAAGGAAAGAAATCATTTGATTCATAGCTATTTTCTTCTCTGTAGCTTTGAAAGAAATTACATTTAATGCTATTTAACATGACTCATCATGCTGAGGGAACAGCATTTCAGGACACATCACAGATACTAGTAAAGACTGACAAGTTCCAGCTTACTGGAAGAAGGGGCTCAGAGCAATGCAGTAACTCAGAATCTGTCAGCAGAGAAGTTACAAACCCAGCAGTTGGACTCTGAACTCCTTTCCTCTCTGGACAGTGCGATCGGCAGATTTGAAAGCTGATTATTACAGATTCAAATACATTTTGGAATAAGGTGGCTTTTGCTAAAGTTCCATCCTGTGTAGCATTTCAGACTTAGTGGTGTCAAAGGCAACATGAGTGTGAAGATACCCAAGGCAGACAGAGTAGGTCTAGCGTGGGTTTCATTGGTTTAGTACTGCAGAATAATCATATTTGGGTGCTTGAATGTAACATGAGTAAAGCCAACCAGCTGAACTATTGATCTGCCCCTTCTCTGCACGTTTTCTTAGTGCCTGGCAAGGTGGAATGTATAGAACTGCTCAGCAAAATTTTCAGAGAAAGAATGGGCTGCTGCTCCTGTTTTTAGCTGGGGAGCTGAGCAGAGGCCACCCCCACAGTTACTCAGACTGTCTGTGGAAAATGCAAGATTTGATCCAGGTCCCAAGTCTTTATTTATTCAGTTAAGTACTTATTCTGTTGAGGAAATACTGAGGAAGGCTGTTCTAACAGGAGGTAAAACTGCAAATTCTTTTATGCAAACCCAGTCTGATACCTGGCATTTAAGTTTTTCCAGCAACTGGATGTGAGGATCAAGAGAAGAATGGATTTTTTGAGAAAAGAGCTGAACTGAACCTACTTACAGGATCATGTCACAGAGTCATTAGATATTCCAGCAGATACCTTTGTTTTGTACCTGTCATTTAAATTATTTTCTTGCTTTGCTTGTATTTATGTTGTAGGTGCTGTCTTCAGGGCAGTGTTATTTGTCATAATGCTGTGATAGAGAAGAGTGCAGACATCAAGGACTGTTTGATTGGAAGTGATCAGAGGCTGGAGACCAAAGGTAAGTATAAAAGCTGATTTTACTGGGCATTTGTAGTAATTTTCAGAACTTTTTCATTGAGCTTTTACTCCTGCTTCTTCATGAAGTGCCAGTAAACTGTGGCAGTTCTACAGTGGGGTGTCCTATAATATGAGGATTTGTTTTTCATGGAAAGTAGAGCTTCTTGGCATAAGTTCAGGGACTTGCTTCTCTGAAGTTGGCAGCAAAGCTCTGTTGTTCTTATAAAGAACAAGATTGGGTGCTGAGACAGTCTTTTCCCAGAGACCACAATTAGATCAGCCTGAGGTTGTCCTCAGCAGAAGGAGCCATTATTTTGACTAGTAATCTTTGTCAGTGACAGGGGCAAAGCCAGCAAATTATTGATCACACAAACATCCCTGTCTGTAGATGCTCCCAACCCACAGTGCCAGTATGCTCCCATTCACTTTGCTCCAAGCAAAACCTCGAGGTGGAACATCATATTAGGACCTGCTGTGTTCATTATGAAGTAAAAGGGCAGCTACATTCAGATCTGCTTTACTGCCATGAAGTGCTATTTTGGGGCTTCAGAAAGGATACAGCTACGTGGCCCTCGTTTATACAAAGTTCAGCCATCCAGTGGGAGTGCGCGTGGTGAGGGCTCGGTGGTAACCGCATGAGTGGAACTGTTGATTTCCTGCCCTAAGAGATAATGGGCAGGAAATGGCTGTTTCAGTGACTGCATCCCAAGCAGAGGCTTTTTAATGAATATTTATGGTTGGGGTTTGGCAGATCCCTTCTCCAGTGTGCGGACTCACAAAAGTGAGTTCCTTTGCAGGCTCCATGTGAAGTTATTTAGTCAGATCAGGATTTATTTGCTTGCTTTGTCTTTGTGGGTGGATTCTCAATTCTAAGTGTCTTGATACAGAGCAGGATTTGAACTTAAAGTAGTATAGCGTAACCTATTGTCAGCTTTGCATATGACAAACTTCCCTTAAATTGAACCTAGAAGTAAAAAGGACTCATGAAAATGAAGTATTGATCTTGCAGTTGCAAGTCTCTGATACTGTAGGTAACACAGTGAGTTCACTGTGGTCTTGGTCTCTGTGTGACTGTCTACTCATCGCTTTGCCCATCACACCAGTCTGAATCAGTGTCCCTTGTGGGGTTCATTACCCCCTATCATAGAATCAGTTAGGTTGGAGAAGTCCTTTTCATATCATCAAGTCCAACCATAAACCTAATGCTGCCAAGTATACCATTAAACCATGTCCCTAAATGCTGCATCTACACATCTGCATGGATCACCAGGAGAGATGAATCGGGTCATGTTTGGTTGTTAAACTGCAGTGGCTGTAGATTTAGCTAATATTTTAGGAAATAGGAATATATTTGATTTCTTTGATCACAACTGTTTCAGAAGTATCTTCCAGGGTGCAGATCCTAGTCTGGTTAATTGTAGTATGAAAACTGGTCTTCCTTCTTGATTGTCCTTGTCATCCTTGTCTGAATATTTTTCAGGGTCCATAGATGAATCTGCAGGGAGAGTAACAGAGCTGTACCCATGGATCATTTGCCTATTCTTGAGAGTCTACTGCTCCCCTCCCCAAAGCTTAAACCCACTTCTTGGGTTAACTAGAGGCTGCGGGCCCTCTAGTTAAACTGTTTAGAAATGTATGATTGACATTAGCAGAGACATATTCAGGTAGATTATAAATACACCATTATGCTGAGCAAGAAAAAATAATAAAGTGTCAGTTCATTTTCCTGCCTCAGTTTCCTAACCATTCTAGAATTACTTTGGGCTGGGGGTCAGGTTTGCCTCGGTGGTCTGGGATCTGTCTGCGAAGTTCATGACTTATTTCCTGCACTGTGGAGACTTTCCAGCCCAGCATGTCTCTTCTGACCTTGACTGGTCCCGTAGTAAACTGGGTCTTCTCTTTTTTGCTGTGAAAGCATGTCATGACTTCCTTTCCCCTGCCCAAGACTTCCTATATCTTGTGCCAAGCTTTTGGTGTGGCCCTGTAAGTCTGTTTCCATATTGCTCCTTTCATCAAGACTTTGGCTGTGTTTTTCTGTTTGGTAACTTCCTTCTTCAAACTTGAGCTTCCATGGCCAGGTTAAGAAAAAAACCTAGTACTCTTGGGTAGGAGCCACCTTTTCTTGCAAGCTGATCACCCTTCAGCAGACATAAGCAGTAGCTGCTGGCTGCTGCCCCTAGTCTGGGAGTTACACATTCCAGTTTCTGGGAGTAGAAACCTCCTCAGCAAAACTCCATACACCTTCCCAGAAACATTAAAAAAATATATATATAGCAGTCCCTTATTCCAGAACATCAGCCAGGATTCATCAAAGGTAGAAATATCCCTGAATCATCCTACACAGCCCCAAGCAGATCCCACAGTTGACTTTGCTGCAGAACTGGCTGTGTGCTCCCTGCTCTACCATATGAGTCCTGGCTACACTACCCAGGCAGCCTGGGGTACAAGAGCTCTTTGAGCCAGTGGTGCACTGACCTCCTTTCATAAAATGAATTCCAGTCCCATGCAAGGAGGATGGCAGGAGAACAGCTACCACAAATGATAGGCAAACGTAACTTAAACCAGCTCTCATCCTTCTCCTTCTGTAGAATAATATGGGCATATTTAGGGTGGTCCAAATGGTACAGCTGGGAGTAATGGGATTGAATTAAACACAATTTAGGTTGGCTATCTGGAGCATTTTCCTAACGATGTGGTCTGGTAGGCTGTGGGATAATCTCCCTGGGGACATGGTGGGAGACCTCATCACTTAATAATGGGCTTGGCAAATGTCTGGACACCTAAATAGAGGGAATACTCCAACACTGATTATTGGGATAGATCAGAGGCAACCGGGTACTTTCAAACTAAAAAGAAAATTTGGAACACAGGAGTGCAGGTAACTGTCAGCAGTGTCATCCCAGTCCTGCATTGACTTCAGCCCTGTCACAGCACAGCCAGAGACAGTATTTTTAAATGTCTGTGTTGATGTCAAGGTTTGGCACTTTATTTAACTTCCGGATTTGCAAGCCATGCCTCCTGAGAGCCCTACTGTTCTCCTACTGCTTTTATTACCATGCCTTGGAAGCATCCACTTTCCTTCCTCATTGATACTTTAAGGAATTTGCTAGCAGAGAATTAACAGATGGGCTTTGTGAAAACTACTCACCAGGTAGTAGTTTGAAAAACATGTTGGTACCTAAGAAAAAGACATAATTATTAAAGAAATAGGAAACGGCAGACAGCATTCTGGAAGAACATCATTGCACAGAGCATTCAATCACTGTTTTGAAGACAGTTATTAGGATTACACTGCAGCCTTTTTGATAAACCTGGTTTTAAAGAGGAGCTCAAAAGCAGCATGTGGTCAGTGAAGTAGGACTAGAGAGAGGGAGTGCTGGTGATGGGCCAGCATGGGTCAAGGAGTCAGATGAACCTGGAGTCACTAAATACAACTCCCAAAGGAGTCTCTTGGCCAGATTCAGCAGGGAGAATGGTATAGATCTGGTGTAGGTTATCCAGGAACAAGTGTACGTGGTAAAGCAGCCTAACTCTTCTTCAAGGTAAAGTGGCCTAACCTTTCTGCAAAGCAACACCAGGAACAGAGACAGTAAACACTCACACAAAGCATAAAACTAGCAAAATTGATATAAATTTCACCCCCTTATCCCTTGCTTTCATCTCTGTTGTCCGTTGGGGCAGGGATGTTTTATTTGCATATTTATTTCCAGCATCAGCCATGGGGCTCCAACTAGATCTGTGTCCTACCTAATCCTGACTCCTGATGCACAGCTCTTCACTATGGCTCTGTCCCAGCACCAGGCTGATCCCAATCCTAACCTTCTCTTTGGTTTTTCTCCTAGTCTTTCTCCCACGGAGACTTTTGTTTTTCTCTCTTACACAGTTATTCCCAGCCACCTGACACCTCCTCTGCTCTGACCATAGCTGCTATTTCCAGTCCCCCTGCCTAACAGTCCCATGCTCCATTTTTCATCTGGCACTCATTCCCTGACTGCTTTCAGTTGGATTGCATCCCTTTCTCTCATGCCCAGGCAGGCTCATACTGGGCACAGGAGGGGAGTTGGTTCTGTGCAGTGTTCCACTGGTCCATACAGCTTGGAGGAAGCCCTGCCTTCCTCTTGCACTTCCATGGTCAAGAGTGCTTGCTGCAGACAGTCTCTGGAGCTTTTAGCTGCCCTCCTGAGAACATGTGCAAACTTCAAAGGCTTATCACATAGCCAAAACTGTGTGGTTTCTCACAAAAAGAGAAAAAGGCACATACCCAGTAAGGACTGGCTCCCGTTTCCAATCATTTTCCAAGTCCTGTTCCAAGCTTGGAGTCCTAGGACTTCTCAATGAAACAGAGTAAGATTGTTTTATTTTAATGAGGGCCAAAGAGCACTTTTTTTCTCTAATGTCATCCTCTGAAGGCAGGTACATTTTATGAAACCTCCACATGTGAATGGGTTCCTGCTTGTGAGGAGGCTTCACGTAAGCCAAGATTTAGCAGGAGAGGACAGCAAGGAACTGAGAGACTTTTCCATTGCTCTCACTGTGTTCAAGTAGGGGCAAGCATCTGCTCTTGCAAGATGCTGAGTACCTCCTGGTGCAGTCTTCAGGAACTGAAAACACTTAGCACGACACAGGGTTGGGATCAGAAAGCATGCTGCTGTGCAGATGGGAGTTATGAAAGCTCATGAAGAACAGACACAGACTAAACACTGCACACATGTATATTGTGCACAGGGGTGCAAAGTGAGCTGGAGGTGATGTAGGAATGGTGTGAATTTATAGCAAAACTGAGAGATCCGTAAGATTTCTCCCTAAAGTAGTTTAACTACTGAATGTCCATGACAAAGATATTGTTGGCAGTTAAAACAGGCATCTCTTAAATAGTTGACATTTTTGTTTCAGCGACTGTGCAGTGACTACATTGCTAACTAATCCTAATAAGCCTCCTTTCCAAGTTGTATAAAAATGGTTTATGAGTTCTGGCCTTAGCAGTGGCATAAAACTTCCCTAGGATATCCATCCAGCAATGCTTTGTCCTCCCTTCTGCCGCTGGGGACTGTCACACTTGTGCATACTGTCATTCCCAGCCAGGGAAGTTCAGGCTTCCTGAGTGAGTGGGTTAAATGTGCTGCCACATTCACAGCATGCTGATATTGAAGTCTACCCATAAGGCAGCAGTTCATAACCTTGTGGAAATATTTTTACATGCTCCACACAGAGAAAATAACCACTTCTGCTCTGCTAGAGCTCAGCCACATGAAAGAGCCAGGAAGAATACCACAATGGATGCTGAGAAAGGAAGAGGACTTGTGTCCAGTGCTGCAGGCAAATATGGCACCTCTGCCATCATATCAGGAATTTAAGATGTGGACAGTCAGACTGCTGTTTTGAGATCCCTTCTTGCATTTGCTGTGAGGGGGTGATAGCACATGGGAGTACACGAGTGGATATAATCCAATCCCTTCTCACACACTTTGCTGGGACTCTGCCCCAATACAAGGGCTTCAAGCATGTCCCCATCTCCAAGGAGCTTGTTATCCTAGGCACATCCCAAGCTCTGGGTCTCCTTTTCCCTTTACTAACTTTTCTTCTAAGACCCTGACTAATCACTTTCCCATAAATCTCTCTCCTGTTCCTTCACTCCCTCAAGCCATCTGCTCCAAGCCACAGTAAAGTAATTTCTCATTGGGCATTGAATTACTGTTACCTTTACACTCTCAAGACACATCTATTGCCCAGAAGGGTTTGAGAGCAAAGGAATTAATTCTGGTTGAACTATGAAAAAATTCTCAGCTGAACCATGGGGCCACCATCACTGAGAACTGGTGGTTGTTGGATGTAAGGCAGAAGTAAGATCTCTACTGCCTGCCTGTTCTGTGGGCTGCAGGCCCCAGCTATGGGCCAGAACTGATCTGACTGAAGCTACCACTAGCCCCTGGGGTGAGCTGCACATCCCACCCTGGGAGCAGCTGGAGCACCCAGTTCATGGGGAGCATCGTTGCTGAGGACCCATGGGCTCAACTGATGCCTGCACAGTGGGGCTGACCTGGCACTTGGGAGAAATTGTGAGACATGCCTGGCCTTTGGGGCCACAGTGTGGTCACCCTGCTCTCCAGCGATCATGTAAGTAAAGCTTGGCTGAGGAGAGAACAGGCCATGACTGGAAAGTCCCACTGCTCTGTAAACACAAACAAATCAGCTCCCATCACCTGCTTCCCTTCTTTATCTGTACATGTAATTTAAAACACCCTCCAGCCTCCCAAAGTCAAGCTTCAGCTGCTTTCCATCCCCTTAAGCCCCTTTAGTTCCTCTCCCCCCGCTAACCTGGCTGCTTTTCCAGAGCCAACCATCACTGCAGAGACAAGTTGCTCTTCTCTCCCACTCTCTGATCCTTTCTGTCCTGGGTGAATGTGGTGGGAACCACCCACAGCGTGTTTTCGTGCATGCGTTTCTGCAGCCACCCCTCCCCCCGCCTAGTTTTTTAAGTTAAACTATCTCTTGCTTTAAAGAGAGCAAATACACAGCAGTGGCTTTCATCACTGCTGTATAATAGAGCAGTAATTCTGTGCCAGGGACTGTTTTCTATTTTATTTTAAAGGGTTTATAAAACAGTGTATGTAATTGAGTGAGTAAACTGAACGTTTTCTGGAGCCCCTGAGGGCTGAAACTTCGTGGTGGTCCTGGGCCTAGGCCCTAACCCTTTTTTTTTCCTCTCTTTTTTTTTTTTTTTTTTTTCCTCCCTTTCCCCTCCTTCCCCTCCTCCTTTAACACCCAGCGTTGCCACCAGCAGCAGCAGCAGCAATCTGTCTGGGGCTAATTGAGCAAACAACAAGGAGATGCTTTCACATGGCTTTTAAAGGAATGCTCCGGCATCCCCTTTCTGTGAGCGGCTTGGCAGGAACCTGCCAGGAAGGCTGGGGAGCGCTGGGTCCCCGGCCCCCAGCCTGCTGGTGGGGTTTGTGCTGGGCTGCGCAGTCATTTCCGCCCCTCTGTTTATTTGCATTACAATTTGTTTTTAGCCAAGCACCAAAAGCTGCTCTGCTCTCTAGCTCGCCTTGTGCGTATGTTTTTAAGGGGCTAGTGTACAGTATGTGTAAACAAATGTCTTCTCAAGCAGGAACGCATATATAACGAGTGACAGGTTTTTGATTTACACTCAGTAAAGTCTCCGTGGACACTCGGTTCAAGCACCCAGGCTGACTTCAGGCTGGGCTGCGTCAGCAAGTTGAAGCAAAGTGCTAATCAGGAGGTTGAATGTGTTGATCAGCTCTGGATTTGCTTAGTGCCAGATGCTCCCAATCTGAGAAGATCTAGTTGAACATGATTTAAGGTTGAAAAATCCAACTCTTAAGGCTTTCTCGAAGTCCTCTCTCTAATCCCTCTCTTTTCTCTGTGGGCTGAATGCATCTGTAACCCTGCCAGTGTCAGATAAAAGGCAGCCTGGTAAGAAATCCCTAATGGGGAGCTGGGGAAGGAGAAAGGGAGCTGAACAGCAAAGCATGTGAGTTACTTCTCCCTCCTCCCCCAGAGTTTCAGGCAGAGTTTCTGCGGGAACTGAGCTTGCTGGTACCAGCCAGAACCACTGGCAACTGGCAGCCACGTCTGATAATGAAACTCTATCCACAGTTCAGCTCTCTGGCACACACACTGGAGTCTGAATTCCCTTCACTCCGCAAGGAGGGCTTTGGGAATGGAAGAGGGAAGCAGGTTGAATCCTTATCTGCCTATCACATCCCCTTGGGGTGCGGAATGGGGCTTTGTTTCTAGCAAAACCATTCCCTTTATCGCTTAAAAACTTTCTCGCAGATTTTAGACAGGAAGATTCATGTGTTTCCTTTAAGCCTTTACCAGAGGAAATCATTTTGGTGATTTCATATGAGTCTGAGGTAGCAGTGACATACCATGTGTGCCCACTTTGGGGAATCTGGGCCACAGGGATCAAGGAGGAGATGAAACAGGCAGAGGGATGAGAGATGAGGGAATGCAGGCTCCAATTTCCCATGTGGCTTTGGCTGCTTAAGATCCCTAAACTCTCTGCTGCCTCGGTTTCCCCATCTGTAAAACAGGCATGCTCTAACTAACCCATTCTCAAAAAGCATTTTGAACTCATCAGGTGTAAAATACAAGATACCATAAAGCTGCTGCAAGCATGTCAGTGCAAAATACAAATACTTGGTACCACCTCTGCAGCAAGGTATGTGACAGGACCCATCCCAGGTCTGCACATTTAGGACTCCAGAGGATGCTGTCTGAAATGAAGCAAGAAGTTTCTTATTAAAAAGTATTGCTACAGATAACCTATATATAGAACCATAAATTGACATGCTCTCTATAAGCCTAGATGAAGGCATGTTTAATCTGCAGAGGCATAATGTAATTACTCTCACTGGATGGTAGCCAGGGTCTTATTCACATCATAGAAATCAACATGATAGGTAGTCTGCTTGGAGGAGGTTCAGGAATGGAGTCACAGGAGTTGCTACAGGGCCTGTTGAGATATATTGGGAAAGTTGTTGGGGGTGAGGAATGTTATAGCAAGAAATGCTGCAGGTTGGATTTGAGGTACCTTGGCAAAGCTGTGTGGGGTCCAGGACGGGAGGAGAGAGGCGCTGAAGGCTGGACTTGGGGCTATTGGCAAGAGCTGTGCTGGAGAAGTTGTGTGGTGCTACCTACATCATGCTTGCACCTGGCACTTGTACAGTCAGCCCCTCATTTTCCTGAGCATTGCATCCACCTCTGCTCATCCTGCCCAAAGTGCTGGAGATTGAGCTCCAGGATGTTACTGTGAGGCTCCAGGACTAATTATCAGTTGACAATAAAAACCTTGAGAAAAGAGCTAAATGTCTCAATCTGATGCTGCAGGTGAGAAGCAGCCCCTTGGTCTCCTTATTTTAGCCTTCAGGAAGGACCTCTGAAAGGAAGTGATGTGGCTCACCCATTCTGTCACTCAGGCTGAGGAGATTGCATGTGATCCATATGATTGTGGGGTTGAGGTTGTAGTGAGAAATTAACTTCCCAAAGTCCAAAACTCCTTGAAGTTTATAGAGCAGAATTTGATCAAACCTTTACTGGAGCAATGGTTTGCATGGTACAAAGGTTGTGTCTTGAACTTTAAATCAAGAGAAACATCATGTTGGCCCAGCCACTTTGGGGATTGCCAGGAATTTCTTCCTTTAGCCAAAGGTGGCATATTCGCTGTTTTGCAGCAGTCTTGCAAGATTCACTCCCCTTAAGGGAGGAGTTTTAGGTGGGTAAATAAAACACAACTCATCATTTCCATCATCCTTGGCTATCCACCCCCACTGCTGTGTAAGGTGTGGGAGACACCAGAGCCTCCATCGGTGTATCCCAGCACCTCACATGCCTTGACACTTTATCCCAGGCTCCAGAGCCAATTGTTATTCCTAATTGCAGGAGGTAAGATGAAAAGCCTAGGGGCATGGGACACACCACCTGAGCTCCACCTGAATAGGTGTCCAGCTCCTGGAGAGCAGTTAAGATTCACCACCTCCCCCACAGTACCCTGAGGACACCCACTTTGAGCACACCAGCTTTGTGTCATGCTCTGAGGCCACAGCTTGGGTTTTTTAGGCACTGGGCTTTCAGTTGCATGTTTTTATTATTTTGGCTTTAGATCCCTTATTTGCAGTCCTTCCCTGACAAGCTGCTTTTGCATTTTAAAGGGAAGGCTCTTTCAGTACAGTGCATTAACAGTGCTGGGGCAGGGACTGGCACATTTAATGTGTCCACTGGGACTGTGCAAAGCTCCTGGGAACAGGCAAAGGAGTGACCTTGCAGAAATTGCCCCTCCAACAGATTTGCTCCACAGGAGGGTCAGGCCTAAATTTAAAAAAACGGGAAAAAAAAGAAAACAAAACACAAAAAAACCTCTTGTTTTTAAGCTGCCAGGGCTGAGTTGAGATTGCTGAGAGGATCTCACACTGCCTCAGTGATGGCCCCCTGGTGCTGAGCAGCCCCTTTCCTCCCCAGCCTCCAAGCAGTTTGGGGCAGACAGTGCTCTTTAGGGCCAGGGTGGATTACTGATCTTATATTTTATGTCCGATCTCCATGTTGGATGTTGATGGTTCCTTGTCTTGACCTAGGTGTACACCTGTCAGTAGCAGCTGTGACTTCCGTAGGGCCTCTCTTGTTTATTAGTGACACATACATGTGAAAACTCTCATTAGAGAAATCTCCTGATGTTTAGTCAGTTGTTTAGGCTTTCACCATGTGTGTGGGATACTGTCCGAGAGACGCTGGAGTCCTCTGTTTGAGTAAATCTGTTTGAGTTCCCCAGAATCTGCTTTTCTCATTTGTTTTAAAGTTGCAGATTTGAAAAATGCAAAGTCTGAAGCTCTCCTACAAAACTCAATTGCTCTTCTTTTCCTCCCTCTCTCTTTTCAGCCAAACATGTTAATGAAGTCATTGTGGGCACCGAGCAGCTGATGGAGATATAACCCGAGTAGGTTTTAAAGATGATTTTATGGAAGTCAGCAGCAAAACCAGATGTTCAAGCATCGTAAGATCATCCATACAGATCAGTACTGGCATGGTTTACCCTGTCATTGCTCCTTTCCTGTTCAGCTTTATATTTATGTCTTAATAAAGAAGTATTTGCAGAGAGCGGAGTGTCCGTCGGCCCCTCCCCCCTCATTGGGATGCGCGCGGGTTTGTGCCGGGTTATATCGGTTCCTGCGCGCCCGGCCAATGCACTGTACTTTTCCAGCAGAAGGGAGAGCAGGGACCACACAGACTGTGCCCACTCCAAAGAATGACTTAGCCGCCCTCCCTGCGGTGTAAACCACGTCCCTGCAGCCCTGCACCACCGTCCCTGAGCCTGGGAGAAACTGCTGGGGATGCTGCTTGTGCATCTCATCAATGCAGCAGGCGGACAGCGAGAACAGCAGCGGTGCCAGCTGCTCTTTGCAGCCTGGCAGTTTTGCCAGCCTCCTCCTCTTCCTTGCTGTCTCTCATGATGCTGCCCCACAGCACAGAAGTGTTTAATATGTGCCTCTTCTCCTCTGTAATGCAGTCGAGGAGTTTGGCACCCATTTCCATCAGGGCTGAGTTTGTTCTGATACTTTGAAATCCTGCTGAAGAGCAAGTATATGAGGGCTGGTGGAGCATGACGGAAGCGTGAGATGTAAGCAGTGGGTACTCCCTGGCTTATTTTGATGGTTCTTCCTGTCAGTCCACCGTTCCTAATCCCAGACAAGAGGTCCCTCCCCACATTTGGATGATCTGTGGATGACTGTACCTGTGTCTCCGAGATGAGTCGCTCGTGTTAATGTGAAACGCACAGCCTTGTGGTCAGGGCCTTTGCCAGGATTGTAAAGCACCTGGATGGGATTGAAACACAAGCTGTTCTTTAATGTTTATAAATTGGACACAAGTTCCTACCTAAAAACTGTTTATTAGAATGTAATAGGATTGAACAGGGCATTTATCTGCCGCTGGCAGTTTGACTTCCAGAGGTGCTTACAGTAACTGGCAGGGAGGGTATTTCATTAACTGAAGTGATAAATGTTAAATGTGTGCTTCATGGGCATCGGTGACCCCTGAGGAGAATTACCATTTCCTAGTTAATTTTACAGGAGAGAGATTATAATCCAGACATTCCCTGAGTTTCATAAACAAAATCCTTCCTCTAAAGGACCAAATTGGAATGGAAGCTACAGGTGAGGATGAGCTTAAAGGCCTGTGACAAGCTGCAGAGAAGAAATGCGCTGCAGTTCAGCTCCAGCTTTGTGCTGGAGGTTTTGTTTCATGTATGTGCGCAAACATGTTCCTAAGGTAGGAAGCCTTTTTCATCCAAGGATCTCAGAGGCTTTACAAAGGTTAATTAAAGAGAGTTCTTGTCTCTGTGTGCGGCAAAGGGAGAGAGGCTCCATTTTGGGTGTGTAGAAACAGAAGCAGAGTGGAGTGTAATTACCTGGCTTTGCATTTTACCAGAAGGCTGGCAAAGCCTTGGGAGGTTTGCAGGGACTTTGACTCACAGACCTTTTGCTGAAACACAAAGCCTTCTCCCGCTCTGTTTTTAGGATACATCTTAAGTTCTGAAAAGTTTGCATTGCCTTGTTTAGCAGTTACAGCTTTAGCTCCTTGTGCCTTAATTACATGTTAAAGGTTCAGTCCTTTTGTTTAGCTAATTTAAGAAGAGGATGGGGGGCTCTTTACTGTGTCGGTTAGAATTTAGCATTTAATTTAGTGTTCTCTGACACTTGAAAACCTGGCTGGGATTTGAGGCATTTTCCTTTCCTTTTTGCCTTTTACGACCTGCAGGTGTTTGGTGTGAGATAAAAGTAGATCCCAAAGTGAGATTTCACAGCACAAATTATCAAAGTGAAGATTCACTCTTGATGTAGTCTACGTGTGTGGCAGTAATTATGAAAAATAGTTCGGGATAATAGGGCCTTCAGGAATCCCAAGGCGGGCACTGGGAGGTTAACCCTTCCTCATCTAACCTGGCCTCCACACTGTTGTCATCATCAGGTGAGCATGTGATGGGTTGGGCCAGGCAACTTCAGAAACCGAGGGATATTACAGTCATGGAGAAAACTGGGGAGGCGACTGAGGACATGAAGTTCTGTTCCCAGGTAGTTTTGGATGTGACTGTTCGGTCCCAGAGACATTCTGGAAGGCGTTACTGGTACAGGCTGCTCACCAGCTTTGAGGAATGGGGCACCTCTCAGACACAAATAAGATGCTCTGTCACACACTAACAGCTGAGCATTACAGCCCATGCCCATCATGGTGTTATTGGCATCAAAGTGGTGCTTTATAGGCAACACTTCTTTGAAAGAGATGTAAGTTCTCCAGCTGTGTAGGTGCTGGCTCTTTCTGGACAGGCTTGTCTTGAACACTTCCATGGCAGATGTACTGCCAGGGTTGCTGTGAAAAGGTTCTTGCAGTGGCTTGTCATGTGCTGGATCTGCATGGGGTAAAGCAGAGGTTTGCCATGATGGCCAGCAGGACCGCTGGCTTGTGGTTTTCCCTGAGCGGTGTCTTACCAGCTGCTCCTAAAATGCTTTTCCTGTGACCAGGGCAGCAGGGTTGGTGGGGGTGCAGAGCAGTGTGTGTGCACACCTGGCCACACTTCTTCCTGTGGGTCCTGCCCCCCTGGTGCACCATGATGGCAGCACCTGAAGCTCTGCCCCCTCACCCTGGCTCCCATGAGAGCTGGGTGCGACTGGCAGCAGCTCTGCAGCCAGGTCCTTGCCAGGATTTTTGCAGCCAAGCCCATTTGTAAGGCACAGATTTGGGAAGAGCATTTGTTGGGCAGTTGCATTCACCCAGAGCTGTGGCTCACCTCCCTCAGCCATTCATATTTGCTTTTGTAGGTGGCTGTTGGGATGTCTCAGGAGGCAGCAACTCACCTGATCCCTTCTGCAGTCAAACCAAAGCGGATGGCTCCCATCTTCCTGGCAGCCCTGGAGCAGAGCCACATGAGGCAAAGATAAACAGCCAGCCATTCCCAGGGATGGTGGGCTTCCAACCCCCATGGTGTTCAAATGGACACAAAAACTTTGCACCTGGCTCTGATCTTGCTTTTAGGACAATTTTTTGGCTTGTGGGCAGGAAGGGGAGAGCAGAGCCTGAGCAGTCATAAGGTCTCATGTACACAGGTCTGGCTCCCCTCCCATCACCTGTCCAGCTGACACTGTGTGTGCAGCCTTAGCAATAGGACTCTCCTGAACCTCTTAGGACTGGGATCACAAGAACTTGGCAGACTTTTACTGCCTTCAGTCTCCAAGGTTGATTGTGCAGAGCCATGCTCCTGCTGGCTTCCTTGCTCATTTCTGCACTGCACTATTCTTCCTCTGGCTGCCTGGGAAGAGTGTTTTTCACCGTTCCCCTGCCCATCCTTTGGACTTTGCTGGTCCAGAGATGAGAAATTTCCTAATAAAACCCCACAGGTCTGAGGAACACCATTGTTTTCTGGAGGTGCCTTACTGCCTTCATGCTGGCCCAAGTCCCCAGTGAGGGCCAGTAGTGGCTGCTGTGGTCCCTCACCAATGTCTTGCGAGGGGCAGAGTGAGATCAAGCCCCACGTGGGGCTCGCAGAGGAGCTGCCTGTGCCGGCAGCAGTGCTGTGACAGACGCACGTTGCACAGTGTGTGGTGTAATCCAGCCCCAGGACACCGCAGTGCCGCCCTCCCATCACACATAGCCACTCCTGTGGCCCTTGGTTATCTGTTTTAAAGAAGTGATTATTGCAGCAGGCAGTTGGGGCTGGGGCCTTTGGCACTGCGGGCTGCCCACTGTGCCCCGACCCAGCCTGTCCCAGTGCCATGGGGGAGCACAGAGCACAGGGCCCTTCTCACTGGCCACCTGCAGAGTTAATTTGGGGATGCGGAGATGCCCTCACCAGCACCCAGCACCTCTGCAGCAGCCTGCCCACCGAGGCTCGCTCCCTCTCAGCCAGGAGGCTGATTTCTGGATCCTGTCGGTTTTCACTCCATCTTCCAGGAGCCAAGGTCCACAGCCGCGCCTGTGCCTCCCAGACGGGCCGGCAGACGGGAACTTCCTTCCAGGTCCTATAGACAGACATTTTATATACGTTAAAATACGTGTGTATATAAATATGGAAAGCAAGAGCTTGGGAGAGCTTGAGTCTAAATAAACTTGTATGTTTTAGGCTTTTAAAATGCTAATGTTGAATTTCAGGGGATGGGGGACGGCAAGGGGATTGTTGGACTGAGGACCAAGACAGCTGATGAGCTTGGATCGGTGCCTTTACAATTCAAGGAAAAATGGGATAGTTTGGGAAGGAAAAAGGGATTTTCTTGTTTTTGTTTTTAGTAGAAAATAAAAGAAGCTGCCTTCTTATTTGCCTCCCTCCCCCAGCGCCGGAGCAGCGAGCGACTGGTGTTGTATGCATAAGCTATTCCTTTGTGCAACATCTAAATGGTTAATTGTGTTTGAGGAAGATGTACGGGCGAATGGAGGGACCACCCAGCAAGAGACAGACAAGAAAGAGCGATCTCTGAAATGTTTAACCAGAGAGAGAGCAAAGTTGTTTAAAAATATTTAATTTACAACATTCCACACTGCTGATTATAAATCGGCCGTCCAAAAACACTGCTGCGTGCGGGGAGGGATCCAGGCAGCATGAAACAAATTCTTGTGATTGTTTTTCCTATCTTCCTCCCTCCTTTCCTTGGGGAGTTTAACCCTGTGGCAGGATGCGGGTAGCCCCAGGCAGGGAAGGCAGCACTGTTCCCCAGGACTGTGGTCTCTGGTGCGAACACCTGTGCCTGGGGCCGGGGTGCAGCCGCCTGCTGGTGCTGGGAGAGTTGGAGGCGATGGTGAGGAGCAACCACCCGGCAATGCTGGCAGCAGTGGCAGGCGTGTTTGAGATGGTCAGTGGGTAATGGCCTCACAGCCCCTTCCCTCTGATCTCCACCTCAACACCAGAGTTCCCCAAAGCATCCAGCTGTGCTCCCAGACAAGGAAAGCCATGAATCCCTTGGTGATGGATTGAGAGACTTGTGGAGGCAAACCTGGCCAGTCTGTGCCACCCCTGAGAGGTTACTTACCGTGGTGATGATGGTGCTTGCTCTTTGGGTTGGCAACTCAGCTGTGTCACCCAGCCATTTCCAGCAGCACCAGGAAGGACCCAGGCCCTCACAGGGTCATTGAGCAACAGCAACATCTTTCCCTGCTTGGGCCTTTCTGCAAAGGGGGTGGCTGGTGCCGGATGCCGGGAAGAAGGGATTTGGCCGCGCTCTGCTTGCAGCCACTGCTGATCCACAGCTGGCTTTGACGCACCCGGCCGCCCCAGCCATGCTCCCTCCGTGCAAGAGGCTGGGACTGCTCTGTGAGGAGTCCAGGCTGCTCTGGATGGTGGCCAGACCATCCACCCCATCACCTGGGGATCACTCCTCAGTGCTCTCACCATGACATCCTTACCAGTCTTCATAGCCCCTATTCTTCCTGTAGCAAGAGACTTCTGGGAGAGGAGGCTCCTGGGAATGTCCCTGGGAGACCGGGCAAGGGAGGGATGCACAAGGTGGGGGTCTGCCCCCTATTCCTCAACTCTGTCATTATCCACCCTCATGGATGTCACCTATCGAGAGCCACAGTGCCTGGAGGGTGCTGGGGAAGGGAGGAGAGGCACAGCCCCTGTCTGGTGACCCCACTTCACAGAAAGGATCTGAGTGGAGCTGAGGGACAGGAGGGATGCAAGAGGAACCAGGATCCAAAAGCAGCGGCTGCGCTCATTACAGGTCCCTCCTTGGCATCCTCTTGTAGATCCCATCTGGGAGAATAAAAGGCAGAGTGCTTTCACATGCTTGTTGCCCCAGGACCCCCGGCCATGAAGCTCAGGAGCCCAGTCAGCAGGGAGGGCAGAGGTCTCGCCTGTTCCTGGTCTCCCGGCAAGAAGGGGGCACGGGGAGAACTGCAGGGCACTTTGCCGCGGATTGCCACACATTTCCTAACCCCTCATCAGCCAGGAAGCCTCGCTGGCCACCTGGACGCTTCCTCGCGTGCAGCGAGGGCCTGTGACAGCCCGAGGAGCCGGGGTGGGTTTGGCTGCTTGCCCCGGTGGCGAGCTCGGCTCTCAGTGGCTGCACCGCTCCGGGCCCTGCCAGCCCCAGCCGGTGCCGGGAGCGAGAGCGGAGACAAAAGAGCTTGTGTCCGCCTGCCAGCAGCCGGCCCCGCCGAGCGGCCGCCCGCCCAATTAAACCGTGCCCGCTTCCCATGCGGCAGGGGCGCCCGGCGGGCTCGCAGGCCCCCTCCCACCACCCACCGGCCCCAGGGGACCACCACCCTGTGGGGCCTCCCCTGCCTCCCTGCAGGCGCCAGCGCTTCCGCAGCGCTTGTCCAGCATGAATACGCTCCCTTGGGCCCCCAGCGAGGGCACATCCACCGGCTCTAGCTGGGAATGGCTCGCCCCAACCCCAAACCTCTCTCCTGTTCCCCCAGCTCTTCTCGCACCTTGGGGCTCGCAGCTCCCGCCAGCCCAAGCAATGGAGTACTGAGCATCCCTTCCTGCTCCTGCTGCCCCCAAGGGTTGGATCAGGATGAGACCTGGCAGCAGCAAACTGCCGCGGCGGGAGCATCCCCACACCCCGTCCCGACCCACGGGGCCGGTGTCACATCCACTTAGTTGGCTCCGAAAATCCCTTGCCCTGACACCTTGTTAAATACCCACCAGGGGTCACAGTTCCTGGGCTTCTTTTTCCTGCTTTTCCTTTACCCCGCTGAGACGTTTCGGTTGGCAGGAGCTCTCCCCCCGCTATTAGGTATCTTTCGGGGAACAAGAAACCTAGATCACTTACAAATTAATTTGGAGTTAAACCTACAGAAAATGAGAAACATGCTGCTTTGCAGGAGAGAGTGCTTGGCCAGCGATCAAGAAAAATACATCCAAACCGCCCGATGCGGCGGCTCGGCCGCGGCCGGGGATGGGGGCTGCGAGCTCAGGATAGCCGGCAGCTGTATTCGGGTGCACCTTAATGGAGCTGAGGCCTTTCCTCACAGTTAAAAGGGAGAAAAAGGGACTACCAACTTCCCAGCATGTGGAGGAACGTAGGGAAGCTGACATGGGGTGCAGCACTGCAGCACGGGGGGGGGGCGGGGGGGGGTAGGTCTGCCTGCTCCAGCACCTTTG